>JACN01043158.1:0-24749 GCA_000787155.1 Scartelaos histophorus | reverse complement strand
ATTCAGCATGACTTGATCCAATTTCATTAATACAGAAAAGCATCTTCTGAGAAAATGTTTAGAGGGGATTGAAATAAGTTCCAAAGCCTAAACATAATTTTATTGCATGCAGCCGCTTTCCATATTTTTCTTTTAGACTAATACAGTAACCTATTTTCAGTGAACAAAACAACTGCCCTTTTAACAGCAACAACAATAGTAACAGCATATTCAGAGTAGTGTGACACTTTTAAATCTTTGACTAAGTGATATAAAAGTAATTATTACGTTAGTGGTTTCAGTTATTTCATCAATTCATTTTAAAGTTTTTAAAAATTAAACAAGCCAATAATGTAATAACTAACCAATAATGTGACAACTTACTACATTATCGATAACAGGTTATTACGTTATTGGTTCAGACATTTTATTACATTATTGGATGCTTTTTTATTATTATTATTATTTATTCATCAAGAGATACTGTAAAAACCTTGGACCTCTTAGAACCAAATGAGACCAGTGTATAACAACTGTTAAAGTGTTGAAAACGTTTACAAACCATCCAGTAAAAGTGGTGCAGTAGTTGTTGCATTACTGTGACAGCAAAGGTATAAACTTACCGCAGTGAATCTTAGGGAACATGTTAGGAAAGTGAGGAATAACTTCAACCACGGCAAACAGCTTCAAATGAACTATTCTGTTTCTCATATTTTTAAAACAGTAAAAATTAAATATTATCTGATCTTAAGTGCAAAATAAGGTATGGTGATTGTTACATATCTCTGCTGCTGTGCCCTTGAGCCTCTGTTATTGCCTCTTTGTGTGGGATTTGAACCGTACACATCCTTGACCTTTCTCCTTCCTGTCTGTACACTTTCACTGTGGTACATTTCCTGTGCATTCCTAGCACAAAACATTGATGAGAAGGTTCTGTTGTCCACTGATTGACCACATTCCCACTCATACAGTGTAAGACAGACCTTTAAAGAACAATAAATGCAAGGTTAAAGCTTGTAACCTCTAAGTGCCTTTATGTGCTCTTAGCAGGATTCCTTAGGCTAAGTGGGTTTTAATGTTGAGTGCAATTGAAACAAAATTACGTATTTCAGTCCCCCTAGGATCGGCTAAATTCATCACCACATTCTTATGATTAAACTGCCAAAAATCTAATTTAACAGAAATAAGGGGGGATCAAAAAAAAGGAAATGGGTTCAGTGGGTAGTAATAATAAATAATGGCCTCTTCCTGCTGCTAAAAGCCCATTCTGTCTTTGACACACAAGCTTTTTGTACTTTTAATTGCTGTGCCACTATGCACCTACGTCTACTGCTCACAGCTAATTCAAGATGCACAGTGAGAGGACGTAATTGGACCACTCGTGTGGGCCACGTCAAGAGATCTGAACAATACTGAGCAGAAGTGAGGCACTTTGAGTACAGACTGGGGTTCTGTTCTATTGATAGGCTCACTGATTTAATTTACTGGAGGTTAGTTACTATGGTGATAAAAACGATTTCATACATGTTCATGGTCCCATTTAGGTTTTTGCTTTTAAGGAGGATAAAAAACTGATGTGAAAAATGAATGTCTGTGATGTTAATTGAGTGGGTTCTTTTTAACAGCACAAATGATCTGAACTGGCCCAATTGTGTTTAAACATTGTGACCGCAGATAGCTCTGAGTGGGAAATTAACCTCATTTTAGAAGATACACATAATATCACACATTCACAATATTAAATCCAAACACCAGCAGAAATCGATGGTTACAAAGCACAAACAGCACCAATGTTTTCTGTTCTCGTCCCAGAACCAGGTGTCCTCCTTTTTGATAACCCATTCCGGTCACCCTACATGTTAGACCATTACTAACACTTGGTCCACCATATGCTTGTCTCCATGGAGATGTTATTGCTTTGCCTTGAATATTCCACCATATGGGGTAAAACTCTCTCACAATGGAGGCTGCAGGTGCAGCTACAGGGACAAGTATATCTTTTGCAAATGGAGTGGCTGGATGTAACCAGTCAGACATGGTGAGAAACATGGACACTACAGACCCCCCACCTCTCTAGGGGGTCAAATGCAGGACCCTCATGCTGTGAGGGGAAAGTGCTATATTTATTTATTTATTGGTTTATTAGGACAGTGTACAATTACATTAAGCACAGTGGCAGAGATGTTTGTACCAGATTATAGCTCATAGCTAATTTCCAGCTGTAGTCCTGGGAAGGGGAGACAGCACAAACACAAAACAACTGTACAATATACAAATATAAAATACAATAAATATTTACAAGTTAAAAGTGCAATGTATAATGTAATGTAATGTAATGTTGTAACACTGTTAGTTTGGTCATCTGAGGCCATCAGGTGACACCCACAGGGGGAACGTGTGATGGCAAAATACCCGTTAAAGTTAAAGCAACTATACAATATACAAATATACAATACAATAAATATTTACAAGTTAAAAGTAGTATAAAGTAGTGCTGTTGTGGTACTCTCTAACAAAATTCCCATACTAAGAAAAAAGCTTGATCCTCAGTATCAATTTTATACCACAAAAAATTACCTCATCAAAACATTTTTTTTGTTTTGTTTTGTTCACTCATGTTTAACACACAAACCTGCAGATTTAGAGTTCTTCTCTAAAACTGAAAACACTCTGTTCCACCTCGTGATGTCATGTGGTTATACGAGTGCTCCAGTGTGTTTTTAAAGTCTGTACACTTCATTTGGATAGTTTCAGGGCTATAATCTATCTCTAAGGTAGCTGTTAACTACCACTTTGTGACATCACAAGGTGGAACAGGGCATTTGGAGCTTTGGAGATGCACAGACTAATAATAAAGAGTTACTCAAACATGTGAAAGAAAGAAAACACAACTTCAGGTCTGTTTTTGAGTAGGTAACAGCATTAACATCACATCAGTTTTGTATAATATAGGACCTAAACTTTAAAACTTGTAAAATTTATATCTGACTTTCAATACTTAGAGTCACTCAGCCACTGTGTTGTATCACTCTGTGGTGTTTGGTGTTTGGTGTTGTCTTCACTCAGCGCTCTTTTACATCTGCCAGTCACACTCACAACACAATACATCACCCCCTCTGTGGACGTAAGGAACAGCATTTTGAGTTGGAATAAACAAATCCTTGAATATAATTACAGTGTTTTTGTTTTTTTTCCTTCCTCTAAAACTGCCAAGTCTCCACCAAATGACATCTTTGGGCCCTGAGCTCCTCACACATCACCACCCCGAATATCTCCACATCTGCTGTGTTCCCTTCCACGCTCCATAGACCAATACCAGAACACTCATTTACAAGGCGTGAATGTGCAGCTGTGCTCCTTCTACACGCTACACTACCCACAATGCATCTGTGACGGAGACGGGGGGCCTACGGGGGACCTGGTTGTCGTGGGTTACGGGGGTTGTTCTGTCAGTGATGTATGTGAGGTTGTAATGGGAGCTGGGATGTTGACATAAACTTGGTTCAAAGTTGTTCTTTTTTTTGTTCTACTGCTGTGCTCTGAACGAGGTTTGAGCCCAGAGGAATACTGCACATACATCCCAACTTTAGGCAACTATGAAGCACGTGTCTTTCCCTTACTGTATCTGTAAAGTACACTGCAGTAGGGTGTAGTATATAAGTACACGGGTCAATGACATATAAGGATTTTCAGCAGGCAAGTTTTAAAATGTAGTTTCTATTGAACTTTTTCACACAGTCAGGTGCATAAATCTATGTTTGACATCTATAATAAGTATTTTTGGTGTTTTTATGCGCATGAATTGGCTACGACCTTAAAAAATGTCATATGTTGCTACTTAGACTAACCTTAAAATGGTTGGGAATCTAAGTTCTGAGTAATATGAACATGATATTGAGATTTGAAAACATTAAAACATGGCCGAACAATATTTGTCTGAATATTATGGGGGAAATATCGATTCAAGAAAGCTAAAATTTCATGTGATGCTACTGCTTTGCCTGGATTGTCCCACAGTACTATCCCACATTTATTTAATTTTATTGCTCAGAAATACCTTCAATATAGTCATTTATTTATTTTTCTCTAATTTAATTGCAGGAGCTTTTATTGCTCAGAAATATCATACATTTTATGTATTTATTTTTCTCTTATTTATTTGCAGGAGCTTTTATTACATTCAATACTGTCAATGTATTTATTTATTTATTTATTTTTCTTAAATTTTTCTTTTTTAATTGCATGAAGCTTTTATTGCTCAGAAAAATCTTCAATTTATTTATTTTTCTCTTTTTTAATTGCATGAAGCTTTTATTGCTCAGAAATATCTTCAATTTATTTATTTTTCTCTTTTTTAATTGCAGGATTTTTTATTATTCAGAAATACCTTCAGTTCATTTATTAATTTATTTTTCTCTTTTTTAAATTTTTGGATTTTATTTTTCTCTTTTTTAATTGCAGGAGCTTTTATTGCTCAGAAATACCATCAGTTTATTTATTAATTTATTTTTCTCTTTTTTTCAATTTTTGGAATTTTGGTAAATTTGCTCAAAATCAAAGAACACCAGAGACCGGCATTGGACGTTGGATATTTATTGGACATAATTCTTCGTAGCTTATGTAAAATAAATGCGTTACTTTTACATTTTACAAACACAATACTTTATTTTTAATTTAAAAACATGAAAAAAAAAAAATCTGATTGTCTCAATGGCTGAATATTTCTGCAAAGTGTGAATGTACGTGAGGGGAATGTATTTACGTGTCTCACCTGCCCCCACATGTTGTCTGTGGTGGGTTCACTCTTCGGCACAGACTAATTGCTGGGTGTTTCTAACAGGGGCGTATCTGCCTCAGGATCTCATTTAGAGCCTGTACCTGTGGATGTGTTCTGACCTCCAGCTCTGCTCCACAATAACAAGCTCCATCTGATCTATATCAAAGACCGCTCTGAGAATCCCATTCATGTGGCCGCGCAGTGGGTCGATAAAAGAAAACTCGCAGGGTTTTCATACGTATGGGCTTCAGGAAATCAGGTATTGTTGAATATGGGCAGAAAATGTCTAGAAGGCTCATGCTTTTATAACCTGACCTTTATCTATGTTTTATACCATGGAAAAATGACATGCTGGATCATTGCTGGTGATGCCTTTTATCCTGGAACTGGACAGTACGGAACTGGACAGTACGGAAGGGTAAATAGGGTTTATTTTCATGGAAGACAAATGATATGTGTTGATTTGAGTTCTGCAGATACAGGACGTTTCTTGTGACTGAGAAGGTAGAATGTTCTGATACAGGTCAGTGACATGACGTGTGTCCAACTGTAATTTCTTTAGTTAAAAAGGTTCAAATTTCATAATAATTCCCCACATCCCTGTAGTACCTCTGACCTCCATGGAACCAAATAATTTTTTTCACAGTTCTTCTGCATGTTTTTTGTCCTTAAAGTGTCAAATGTTCATGTGGTGCGACTGTCCGCCCTTAACTCAGGATTTTTAAACTTCTTTAAAATGACTTAATTTTAATTTAAGATTTAATCACATTTGTTTCCTTTCTTTTAGTCTCAAACGAAATTTAAAAAATGTCATCTTTCTTGAATAGAAATCTCATGTTTTCATGTTTTCAAATCTCAATCTCATGTTCATGTGACTCAGAACTTAGGTTAACATCCCAACCATGTTTTAGAAAATACAACTATTTTAAGTTTATTCTTGGTTGCACCACATGACATTTTTTAAGGTCGTAGCCAATTCATGTACATAAAAACACTAAAAATGCTTCATATAAATGTCAAACATAGATTTATGCACATGATATTGTAATATTTGTAAATTTTAAAATGTGCCTGTTGAAAATCCTTAAACGTCATTGACCCTGATACTTAAAGCTGACAGGGCGAAGCATCACAACCGAGAGGCAAGCAGAGAGTCAAATGTCTGTTAAATCCAGGCCTGGTCTTTCCTTAGGTGCCACTTCCTGCTACATTCTGTTTGGATCCAGAAAAGACTGGGACCACAGAACAAAAACTGGAACCAGACCTCAGAATGCTACAAACCTGTCCAAATGTGAGCCGAACCCAAACACAGCTGCTCATTTTCATTGTTTCTCAAATGCAGAAGTCATTTCCTCTCCAAATTATTCATTCATTCATAACTAAATATATGACTTCTTGTACCTGAAATACAGAGTTGGTGGTTCTCTTGTAGTTTGTTTCTAAGCTCTGTGTAGTTGTTCTTCTCCTGTTTGTTTTGTCACAAATGGACCGTATGTTCCCCTGATTGTCAGTGACGCCCATCAGAAACTGGATGATCTGAGCATCCTGATTATTCACCACGCTCAGTTTTTAAGCTCTTTAGACAACTCTTAGAGAAAAGAATTTGCTGTGATGGTAAAGTCAACAACAACAACCAAGCTAATGCGTACTCCCTGATAATTAGACAGTAAAATGCTTTATAATTAGATGCAGACAGCCCACAGCAGAATTATTTTGACCTCAAGAGTTGCTTATACCATAAATCTGTACTGAGGGAAGACACATTTTTTATGAAGAAATTATTAAAATAAGTTGGAAATTTTTAAATAAGGATTTAAAGTAATGACCTAAAATATAGTTAATAATGTAAATATAGGTGATACTTAAAATAAAACCAATTCATAATGTATGGTTAAAAAAAGAAGATAATAATTAGAAGTAGAAAGTAATAAACGATGAAAGGAAATGATGAGGGGATGGGTTTTATATTTGTTGTAATTATTGCTGTATGTTTTTGTATTATTGTATATTGTTAATGTTCTATTCTATTCTAACCCTAATAATAAAGAGTTACTCAAACCTGGGTGAATGAAACAAAACACAACTCCAGGTTTGTTTTTGAGGAAGGAACAAAATGAATATTATATATATGTTATATTTCGCATAATATAGAACTTAAATAAGTACTTAAGTAATTATGCACATTGGAAACATTGGATACAGTGTCTTTAAATATATTGCTGAGTCTCCACATGTGTAAGTTAAAGGTTGTAAAGAGGATTTTCTAAGGAACAAGGAGCACAGTGAATGTTTCTCCTTTTTTGAATGCTGCACATGTGTGAACTCCCATCCCCAACAGAACCAGAACCACCTCCTCCTTGAGGAGCTGTTGGTTCGGCTGCTCCTATTCTCTTTTACTATTACCATAACTGAAACAACATTCAGAGTTATAATGAAGTTGTGAGTGTGAGAATAATGTATGTAATGTAAAGTACATTTTCCAATGATAAGCAGAAGTTTCCTGCCCAGAAGTAATTTAGCTCCAACGTATCAGTCAACAAGTCACCTTAGTTTGGCTTCGCTCCTTTTCCTCTTCTCTTCTTCTTTCAGTGACCTCATAAACTGTGAGGAAGCTACAGCTGGAAAAAGCCTCTAAGAACCACTGCATTGGTTTAGTAAATAGCGTCTTGTGTCTGTGGAGTGTGTAAGAGCCGAACGTAAACCACGTAATCCCAGCGCCGGAGACTCAGTTACACTAGAAGTGTAGGGAGTTTGATAATAGATAATGAGTTAGCCTTGTTGTCTGGACCCACCACGTCCACAGTTGATGGATTTTCATTCTTTTTGTTCTTCATGTCTATAATGCTATCACTGACAATATGAAACACAAAAAAATCTTCCATACAACCTTTAAGTCATTGCTCTATAGGGCCCAAGACAGTTCCCTGTGGTCCACTGCAGTATTTCACATGGACATGATTTCACTGTCGTGTGTGTTCAGCCTTGTGTTTTATACAGACGCAGCAGGGATTAGCTCAGTGTGTGGTCTTGATAAACACTACAGTACATTCAGTATCTGTGTGTATCCAGGCCAAACAACATTTAACACAAGCAAATACGCCCACCTCTGGGTTCAGTACTTTATGCACTGCTATGTCCCTGATGAAGCACAAGGAGACCACAAGGATTCTGTGGTCTCCCAGGGGATATATTAGATATATTCACTTCTAATATGTTACATCTCATATCAGAATACAGATGTTAAAGGTGAACTGTGTAACTTTTCTGGAAATGTGTGTTCAAAAACTCTCAAGGAAACATTGAGATCAAAAAGAGGGATGCAAAATTGGTGACATTAACAAATGAGAGAGTTTGAGATTGGGAATAAAATAAATTGGGCAAATGCGAGAAAAGCAAATAGAATGAAAGAGACACGGGAAGAGAAAAAAGTGACTTTAGGACTGCGGGCAGGCACAGAGGTAGCAGAGGTGTGAGAGAGGAGGCTTCTCATCAGGCCAGACCACTCAGCTGTCCAGCCAGAACCACACACTATAACAAAACCTTACAAAAACGAGTGGATCTGGAGCTCTGTCCTGGTCCATTTGTGTCAAAAATACATCCACATGGCTCCTTACATGTAAAAAAAAGGTGAAAACAACATAAAAGACTGAGAAACAGCACACATTTCTGCAGGATCAACCACTGAAGTACTAAACCTTTATTTGTCTTAAAAGAAGTGACATAGTCAGTCCTAAATGAAGATTTTGAGATTTTTTGAGAGGAGAGTCTTAATTTTTCATTTAAGAGATGTGCTACAAATTAGCAGCCTGGGGTGGGAACGTCTCAGGTTAAGACAGAGGTTTTTCACCTTGTCCATTTCCAGACCCTTCTGGATTCAAAGAGAATGTAGAAGAGACTGAGCAGGACAGGAAGAGGCAACAACCAGACCACATGAGCAGGACACAAGAGGGTGGCCACAGTGAGTGAGGACAATGTCCTTATCTGAACATCCACAGGAGTGCAGACAGATGGAGTGGTCAGTCCAGTGGCCAGAGGACAGCTCCTCCTGCTCTCCTCTATACCCGAGCCCATGTGTGTGATACTGTACACTGAGTGACACTGAGTGACTGTGTTTGTGATCCAGTGCAGTCAGGGGTTCTGTTCTTTTACCATTTAATAATAAGCCATGCAATTGAATTAATTATATCAATATTTTAAATTGACTCACCCAAAGTTGTATGTGGAGTGATTTGTGCATGTTTGAGCAACATTTAATCACTTAATTCAACACAGCAGTTTGTCGTCAGCCTGTGTTTTCACCGACACCAGTACACGTCCCCTGCACTGTACAGCAAACACCAGTTTTATTTTCTGTATTAATAATACAAATAGTTTTTTGGCAGTGTGCGCAGTCATTTTGGTGAAAATAAAAAAATAAAAGCTACTGCTCGCTCAGTGTGATGTGCAGTTATCCATCTGACAGCCGAGCAGCTCTTCATTTTACAGCAAAGTCATCTCCCCCGGGCACATGAGTGATCAAATTGTGCCAAAACACACTCTATTCCTGCTTTGAGTTGCAGGTGTCGTTTTTTTCCTTGAAATAGCAGTTATGCAAGTGATTTGCTTGTTCTTTGTGAGACTTATGTTGAATAAAAAACATTGACACAAATCTTCACTCTTCCTAAAGATTAAAGACTAGATGTGTCATTTTTGCCATTCTCAATCAGAGTGAATCATGTGTAAGATGTAAAACCTCTTTGTAACACAGTGTGGACGACTGAAGAGACTGAGCACAACATGAGTGTGCTGTCACTGATGTGTCCAGTTTGTGTTGGACTGATGAGGACCACCAATGTCCAGTCCCACTGTTACTACATGGATGTGCTATCAACTTTGGACCACTGCACAGTTTACAATGAACTAGCAAACTTAGTTTCTTAGAAAAGACAAAAGTACATCAGGTACAGCACCTTTAATGTACATGTTCTGATGAGTTTATTAAAAAAGTAAACAACTATTTCTCTGTGCTCCAAATGTGTGTTTCTATGTTGCTCTTATTAAACTGGATTGCATATGTTAATATCAGTACGAGGTTGTCAGCACATTCTAAACACGTCACCTGTGGAAGGATCTGTCGGACACAATCTTCTAGTGCATTTCTCAATCTGTTTGTGTTTTTTAACCAGGAAGGAATGTGTCAAAGTAGCAGCATAAATCAGTGCAAAGACTCCTCCAGCTGCAGTGGGATGGATAACAAACTGATAGAAGCAGCTGAGCCTCGTCCTTAAACTTCATTTGTCCAGCTGACGATGGACAGATGGAATTAGAGGAGCTGTCACCACACTGGCCCAAAACTATTGATTCCTTCTTGCAAAGTTTACAAAGTCTACTTTAAGTTGTGGGGTTTGTTTGGGATCTGAACTCTCACAGTGTTTGAAACTGTGCTTTATGTTCTAGAGGTGCATTTGAGATTCTTTTTCCTATTGATTACATGGTTCTTTGTCATGAAATATCCAAAAGGTAAATGCACAAATGTTGTTTGATTGTCCTTTTTGGTAAAATTATCCAAACTATTCCGAGCATTCATTTTTACAGCACATTTAACTAATTTTACCATTAAAATGTCAATAACATCACGTTGTTTTGTGTGCAGATCTACAACAAATCCTCTAAGTAAAATGCACCATGTGAATGATCCCCCTCGTGACCACCACACTGTGGCGCTCTGCTTCAAATAGCTTTCAACATGAGGCCCTCTGTGAGAAAAGTTTGGACATCTGTAGACTCGACCAAGCAGAAATCAGCATTATGGCTTCAGTGTAGCCGCCCACGCCTGTCTGCAGTGTTCAGTCACTTCAGCATTTTTATTGCACATTTTAAAATTTCAAGGGCCTCTACCCAAGATTTATCCAAGTATTTCAGCAAAATGTGTCTTGCCTCAGTCCACATATATTGCAAAAGAATCTCTTACTGTGAAGTGTTTCATCATCCAAGAACCAGTAACAATGCGGTTGGCCTGCCTGTTGTTGTTAGCTTTATTGTGATGGTAAAACTCCACTTTGGTGGCTGAGAGTTGTGAAAAGAGCATCCTTTTGAATAATTACAATGCTAGGATGAAGTGAGGACCTTTATAATTTGTAATCTGCATTAAATAAATTTCTGTTTATGATTTTTTTTCTTCAAATACAGTGCTGGAATACTCTAAAAGCAAGTTGCGTGAGAGCCCCTCCCACAGACAGCACTGAACCATTCAAAATAAGTCTAATAGAATAGAAAACTGCAGACATGGTTAATGGACTCTAATGCTGGAGATTTCAGGGTTGAATCATCATCTATTACTTAACAATCTGGAAAGATTTCTGCTGTGTGTGTACTCAGAACAAGAGGACTTTGTAAACAGGATTAATGAAACAAGAGTCAATTAGAGATTCTGCTATAACATGGTTAAATACTCACAATGGTGCATTTTGCCCCTTTTAAAGTAATGGTATTCTTGAGTGCATTTTAAACTTGGTTTCCCATTATTGCCGTTAGTTAGCTTAGATGAAGTTGTGTTCCTTAAGTGGCTGTTAAATCTTTAAATAAACCGCTAACAACAGTCTGATGAAATCACTTTAAGCAGCAAAGCCAGTCATCCAGGAAATAATGGTTTTCATCAGATTTTCCTCATTTAAAGAGCACGCTGCATTCTCTGTGGCTTTGTTTCTCTTTTTAACGTGTTTGTGATCACATTTTCAGAAGAAGAGAAGATGATTTTGCTTGGATTAATGAAACTCGAGCTGCGGTCGACTGAATACATCCATACATTGGTCTACTAAAGACTTGTCCTGCCAGTTGTATGACACTGGCTCATTGGTTAGAGCAGTGATCCTGAGGGTCAGAGGGTCGATGTGTTGGTGAGTGTTTGTGGGAGTCTGGTGGACATCGGCTCAGATTGCTTCCCTTGCTTCCATCAGTCTGTCCCAGGGCGTCTGTGGCTACAATACTATTTTTTTAGTAGTAAAAATACTGTGACTGAAACTCTCCAAACTATTACGAATCTCCATGTATCTGACCCAAACGTTCATGCAAAAACTACTATTTATACAGTTCATTCTTTAATGTTCCACGTGAATCCTTTAATACAAATTTAAATACTACTAATTTTGGTCGACTAAGACTCCATAGACCAGAGAATCAAATAATCAACAACAAAACCTAAATGAAACAAGTACGACTGAAGTGAGAATACAAAAGGCATGTTTTTGTTGAGTTAAGCGCTCAAAAAGTCAATCTTACGTAATAATATTAATTTATCTCTAGTATTCTTATCATCCACAAAAGACATACAGACCTTCACATTTCTAACACAAACACAAAACAAGAAAGTCTCGTGATAATGTGTAGATTAAAAAGCAGCTGATAGTAAAGCAGTTTTGACATTGAGAGCGTCCGCAGAAGACTTTAAAGGCAGTAGTGAAGTGCTGCTCTGGTGCAGTGGATTACACCAAACACCACGAGGTTCAGACGAGCTTTGAAACTGCTTTTGATCCGGAAAAAGTGGGTCAAGTTTGCGACTAAGCTTAGACTTCATTCTGGGACCACGCACTTGAAATGTCCATATTAGGCTATTTTCTGATCTATGTCACAATGTTCTTTCCTCCTCAAAAACAGATCTGGAGTTGAGTTTTCTTTTTTTCACACATGTTTGGCACCCATCCTGCATATTTAGGCTAAGTTCTTCCCTGAAACAGAAAATGCCGATCCAGTTTGTGATGTTATGGTTACTTACTTGTGTGAAAGAAACAAAACGCAACTCCAGGTATGGTTTTGAGGAACAACATTTTAACGTGGCTTAAATCTCAAAGTCAGTTTTGTGTAATATACAGTAGGACCTTTGAGAACTGAAGAGAAGAGATGGTGAAGGAGGAAGATGAAAAGAATTGAAGTAAAGAGTGTTTGTGAATGTGAGAAATGTTCCAGATTTGATGTTGAAGATGTCTCCTCTCCAATCATTCAGAACAAAATATAGAACTTCTTTTTTCCTTTTTAAATAAGTAATAGTGTGGCGCTATGATTGTGTAAAAATCTGCACTGTTTCTCAGTCCATGAAGTAGTAGCCATGTCTATTTTTGACCCAAACTCAGCATCCGTCTGTCAATCACGCCTTCTGAGAGTTCAGGGAGATATGATGATCTTTCTTCAAAGTGTGTGGTTCTGGCTGGTCAGGCAACTAACATATAACTTCTTCTGTTGTGTTGAATGTGTAGCGCCTCCGCATGGTCTCAGGAGACAGGTGCAGGACAAACACCAGCTTTGCTTTCCTCATGGAGGACGTTCTCTAGGCTGCTCTGGTCTGGCCTGGCTTTAGACTTTATTATCCCCAAGAGGAAATTCATTTTAACGTACACAGAGCTCGTTAGACACATACAGTAACAACAGAGCACAACAGACACAGACATATTACAACAAACATTACCGTACACTCAGCGGGGTCTGCCATTCAAAAATGTGATGGCTGTGATACCTCCGTCCTGTGGCTCTTCAGTTACCCCGAGATGTGATGCACCTGCTCAAGAGTGAAGCTTTAGTCTGTGCTCAGTCCCAGTCGGTTTAGCAGGATGGTTCAAACTCAAACAGGGGCTGATCTCCCTCTGGCCTTCTGAGCCACCTGTGGTTTTCTGAATCGTCTGCCTTTGATTCCAGTAAAGTGCTGTGTCTTGTAGCACTAGCCAAGGCAGCCTTAGCTCCCTCCTTAGCCGGATCTAACCTTAAGGGGCGCCTTAAACTAGATTTGGCTTGGATGCCTTTGCCACTTCACTGACACTCAGGCTAAACTAGTGATCATTCACCCCACACCTTAATACACAGAGCGGCATCATCTGCACTACTGAACTGAATTTTAATGCATAACTACTCCTCCACTATAAAGAACTTTAACTACTGTATGTGTAGGGAGCATTAATGTCACTCCATACAGCATAAAGGTGTATTGTGTAACTTCTGTCCAATACTATCTCAACGAAGATGTTTTTGCTTTGTCTGGAAAATTTCACAGTGTGATATTAATCTTTTCTAACTTCACAGAGACCAAACCAGAACAAGTTACAGGTCACATCTATGGAAAGGCGAATCCGCTCACTGTCAGAATGGATGTTTTTTGAGGTGTTTTTGAGCAGCTGTAATTGAATAAAGGTAAAGTAGAGCTGTTTAATGTTACACTGTGGAACATTCCAGACAGACATATCCATAGAAACAAGTAGATGGCGGACTCTAACCAAAAAGTTACACAATGCACCATTAAAGTGATTTAAACTTGATTGAAAAACATTTTGTAGAGATTTTACAATATTTTTGCTTGAGAGTTTGCCTGAGTCTGTATAGATTTTTCAAACTAAAAATCAATGACTGACTGAACATTAAAACCACCAAGAATGAAATTCCAAGTGTTACTGGCCCCCACAGCTCCGGCTCCATTCTGCCTCTGATCACAAACACAGGACACACAATGGAGTAAGTGTCAGTTGTAAAGCAGATGCTGCGAACAGATGGAAACTATTTTTGTACCAAAGGCTGAAAATGAAACTTTGTACCACCCCCCTCTGAAACAATGTGTAATTTAATTTTTCTGAACGAGCCTTATCTCCACCCGCACTGTTCCTCCCCTGGCAGGTCTCCTTTTGGATCTGTCATTTTTCTCATATTATAAAAGGTCCCGTGTTACAATAGCTGCTACCAAATCTATCGCTCCAAACTTTCTTCCAGGGCGCTTGGGGCCATATTGAGCAGATGGCTTGGATGATTTTGGACAGAAATTAAAAAAAAAATCTCTCTCTTCTGCACTCCCATTCACAAATCGATCTTTCATTCAAGGGCTTGTACTCAATTTTTTCTTCTAAGTCAAACCTGTTTTACCCCAGTTCACCTATATTATAAAAGCAGCTCTTAGGGTCAAAACAAGTACCATCTGTACCAATTACAGGCTGCTTTTTTTTAATGATAAACAGGAAGTGCATCAAATGCAGATTGAAACCAACCCATCCAGTCCCTGCCTCCTCCTTATGCCTGGATTGCGTGAGGAAAATTCCATAATAGTGCTGCTCCTATTCTCTTGATCATAACTTATGATCATAACTGGAACAACATTTAGGCTTATAATACAGTTGTTGTGTGAGAGTAATATATGCTGTGTAAAATCTTGGTGATTACTTTAAATTTACATTTACAATTTTAATGAAGTAGTTTTCCTAGAAAATAAGTTTGCTCAGTTACACTAGAAGTGCAGGGAGTTTGAGTGACAACTCAACAGCCAATAGAAAACGAGGTAGCCTCTTTATTTATTGGCTGATGTTTATCTGGCCCCACCACATCCAGAGTTGATGGATTTTCCTTCTTTTTGTTTTGGTCATCATAATTATAAGGCTGCTGCATCATGTCTATAATGTCATCACTGACAATTTGAAACAAACAAATCCTCCATACAACTTATAAGCTTTCTATTAAATCCACATGTGAATCTGTTTTTCAGTGCTCACCTGGGATACTAAAGATAAACTGGCACACTGGTTGGGGGTGTTCTACATGTATCTCTATGGTGAAATATTAAGGAGTTAGCAAACACTCTCAAAAAATTTTTAGTCTGAAAAGTCAATAAAAACACAAAATAGAACAACATATTTTCAGGAGCCTGTGATCAGTCCGAGCGTTCATGGTCCTGTTTTCAACAAAAAAAAGATGAGAATAAGTGAAAAACTGTTTGTATTTGAGTATATGTTGACCTCCATTAGCTGTAGAAGCATAGCTATTTTTCCTGGAGTCATCGGCTGTGTCCGAACGTCCACCCTAGTCTCTAACCCCTTATCCACTGCATAGGCCTGGACTCTTTAGCGCCCTCTTATAGTGCACTCATTCAAAGAGCATTTCTGACACACAGCTCACTACTTTCAGGTCACGTTACTCTGTTGTCTGGGTGAAAAACAGTCTGCTAAACTTTGATAAAACTTGATTTCTGTCATAAATAATGATTAGAGCAGACAGGACTAATGGACTAATAATTATCATCCCACACAAACGGGCTAGACTATTAGCTTTTTGTCTGAGATGTGGAAATGATCACTCTTAACAGCTGGAGCTAAGGTAAGCACCACCTTTACACCATAACGGTTTATTTAAGATTGTTTCATTTAAAATCAGGATTAGCAGAGCCATAGACCAGCGTTTTTACCTGCTTCTTTCAGTCGGGTTGTTTCCAGTTAAGTCAGGTCTTTACGGTCTGATTGTGTTGAAATGAAGCACAGATTAAACTTTTAATAATGCCTCAGACAGAGCAGAGCCTACAGCTAGCATCGCAGTCCCAGAAATATCGACGACATCAGCTGCAAAGTGTAAATATGACGGTTGGACAGTTTGGGGAGTCACAATTTTTTCTTCTTTGCACTAGCACGAAATGTTTTGTTATTCTTTGGTAAAACGATAAGGAGAACTTCTATGACTCATAGATACAAAGTCATTACTAAAGTGTTTCATTTTTCTATTTCTTTATTGGGTTTGTTGTGGCAGACTTGTTCTGTGCTGCCAATCACACCAGGAGGGGATTAAAGCAGGACAGAAGCTCTGAGCAAGGACAAGCCAAGGACTGGATCTGTATAGAGATCATCACGACTGGAGGATCAAGTGGAGACATGACAGCACAATCCAAACAATTTTGCCATAGATATTGCTTTATAAACAGACATTATGTCACTTTTCTGGAGTAGTTTTCTGATCTGATGTCTGCTTGTCTTAATGGAGTTTTTACTTTGCCTGGAAAACTTTGGGATTTTACATTGTTTGAATTACACATGATTTATTGTTAAGAAGATCTTGAAAAACATGCAGGTTTACCCATGAGATCTGATCTGTAGCTAGTCTTGTTGCTTGATACCATGGAAATAGTGTTTAATACCATACTGTGGCAGAGTCCCCACCAGAAAAATTGCATAGTGCCCCTTTAGGACCCATATTAGCTGCTATTTTCTGCAATCTTATAATGTCGATGAAAACATGGAGTTGTATTTTGTTGATTTCACATTTTTAACACATAAACTTTTACTAAAACAATTCTCTTGATTGATGCCCTTCAGTCCTACTCAACTAAAGGTAAAAGGTTGCATCAACTTTAAAACTACCACTTCATGACATCACATGGTGGAACAGCATTTTGAGCTTTTGTGAATGAAACAAAAGGTTCAGGTCATGAGTGTTAGAACAGGGCTTAAAGTTCAATTTAAAGAGTAAATTTTGTGGAACCACAGCAAAAACTGGAGGGTTAAATTTAAATGGGGGCTCGAGTTGGGGTTATTTGCTCAAGTTGTTATGGTTAAAGTTAATACAACTTCCCTTAGTGTTAAATCGGCAGCGCCCACCCACCACTTCAAACTCATGTGACAGAAGACCAGTTTGAACCAGTTTTATAAATAATTTCACCTTAAATTAACTGAAATTAAAAAAAAAAAAACAAAAAAAAAACCCTCTGTGTTAAATCAGGATAAGTGTTATCCATTTACTTTAATATCATTTTTGATTTTGGATTTAAAGAGGAACTTTAGTCCAGTGTTCCTTAATTAACATGTTGAATTAACACTAGAACAGATTGGAATCTGAGAAAATGTTAAAATTGATTCTGTGAGAATTAATTTTAACACTCTTTTTTGCTGTGTACTTTATATTTATTCAGTTTAATGATAAAGCCAGAGCCAGGTTGCCTCTCCACAGATCTGACCAGTAACTTGGCCTGGTCTCCATGGAGATACATAGGTGCGTTTAACACCATAATGTGAGTTGGAAACATTGACCTTGGACATTTAGGCTTTAGGCTGAGTAAAATGCTGATCTTTAATTTAGTGGTCGAGTGTTTGAATGCGCTTCAGGGAACGGTCTAATAAGAAAGTCTACAGAGCGAATCCAGATAGTAATTTATTTCCTATGTGTCCCTGGGCAAGACAACTCATGAAACCTGTGCTGTGTGAACGTGTGAGTGACTGGTGGTGATCGGAGCACTTTGAGAAGCATGTGTAGTAAAATGCAACGTAAAACCATGAAAATTAAATCAAACAAAACAAAACGATAAAGCAGCTCCACACACTGAGGCTAAAACAACAGTCTGTTCTAGGCTTTGTGAACATGCCACACAGTGGTGGTTAAAAGCTCATTTGTCTTGTTTCAGCGAGAGACTGAATGTTACATCTAAAAGCGCGACAGAAGAAGGACAAATGCCACAAATGGATGCGAAAAACTTTCTTGACTTTGTCCTGGAGTATGTTTTAAGGCTCGGTAATTTGAAACTGGAAAATGTGGACACTTTTTCCATGGCTGGCACAGAATGTCTGATATAATCTAATTCAAAAAACTTAAGCATAGGCAAGACGTGCTGAGTACTTAGGAAAAAATCATCCAAAACTGTAGAACTTTTCTGGTGAAGGGATTGTCTCCATGGATCTGCCTCAAATGTCACAGTAAGGCATTAAACCAATCTGTAAGCAGGTGAAGCAAGCATATTTATGATAATAATAATAATGCTTAGGTTTTATATAGTGCTTTTCTGGACGCTATACTGAGCATTATTCAGTCACTCCACTGCTTAAATGTTGTATAGAGGATTTTCCAAGGAATGAGGAGCACAGCGACTGTTTGTCCTTTTTCAAATGCTGCACATGTGTGAAACCTCCTCCCCGACAGAACCACCTCCTCTTTACACCAAAAACCTTTCCAGCCGCTGCGCTATTGGTTCAGTTACTTCTATTCTCTTTTGCTCTTATCATAACTGCAACAACATTCAGAGCTATAATGAAGTTGTTGTGTGTGAGTAATGTATGTGTGCAAAATCTTAGTGATTACTTTAGATTTACATTTACGTTTTGCATTGAAAATCACGTTAGATAAAGAATATTGCATATGTGTCCTGAAAAAACATCTGTCAAACTCTTGGAAATAAAGAATATTTCTAATGGGAGGCAGAAGTTTCCTGTCCAGAAGTAATTTAGCTCAAGTGCATCAGTCTTTAGACCCTCATCCACTTCAGTGACGCCATCGCTGGAATGAATCTCCTAGAATCACCTTTGTTTGGCTTCGCTCCTTTCCCCTTCTCTTTCTCCTTTTAGTGACCTTATAAACAGACTTTCTTTTGTGGTGAACTGGTCGTGGATTCTTGTCATTGCAACAAACTTTGTACAAACTGTGAGGAAGCTCCAGCTGGAAAAAGCCGCTAAGAACCACTGCATTGGTTTAATAAACAGCGTCTTGTGTCTGTGGAGTGTGTAAGAGCCAAAAGTAAACCACGTACTCCCAGCACCGGAGACTCAGTTACACTAGAAGTGTAGGGAGTTTGATTGACATATTGGGTTGATGTTTATCTGGCCCCACCAACTCCAAGGTTGATGGATTTTCATTTTCAATTTTCATCAGAATTACAAGGCTGCTGCATGTCTGTCATTGACAAATTGAGACAAAAACAATCCTCCATACAACCTTTAATTAGTTACATGCATACAATAATTAGATTTGTATTATCTAAATGTTTATGTAAATCAGATTATAATCAGATTTCGGGGAACATGTGAAGCAGGGCCACCTACAGGATTATGGGAATCAATCAGCTACCATTTTGCTTTTTCTTACCGCTTTTGCTGTTATGTTCTTTAGCTTTGTTCTTCTCCTGCTTCAACTGTGTCCACTTGTTTTTGCACCCTTATTAGGAAAATTGTTTGGATTTGAGACCAAAGTTTGTTTACATGATCGCGGAATAAATTAAATCGTCTCTAAAATCGGAATAAACCACTCACTTAAACCGGAAAAAAGTTTAATTCTGAATAAGCATTAGGACTTAAATGTTTACAAGGTCTTTTTAAAGCAGAATTCATTTTCTCTTGCGTAAACGGGACAATTGTGTTGTTTTAAAAGTAAATATGATCTTCTTTTCTTCGAATTATTTGAGGTCTGAAAACATTGTATCTTTTTTGTTATTTTGACCATTTGTCATTTTCTGCAAATAAATGCTCTAAATGACAATATTTTTCTCCAAGCCTGTTTCCTCCGTGCTCTTCCTCCACTCATTCTCAGTCCGCACACTTCCACTTTACACCTGATGCACAAGGCTGTGGAGGTCTGAATTTGTAGTCATTTGCAGTGGTTCATTTAGTTTCCCAAAGAGCCGTTGTTCAGTCCTGTGGTTTACTGACTATATTTACATCTTTTTCACCATTTCATGTTGTGTTTAGGATTTTTTACTGTGCGCAGAGGGGATTAAAAAATGTGATTGTGTGGGGTACGAATCCCAACAGTCCTGAGTGCACTGACGAGATGAGTCACAGTTCTGCCTTTTGTTTTCATGCTTATCTCCAGTCCAGCTCCACTCCATTCTACGGGCGGGAATGACAGGGACAAAAAGAAACCCATATGGAAGATAATTTGTTCCATCAGATTTTGAATTTTAAATACCCCTGAATTCCTCACATTTTTTAACTCTGAAAAAAGATCTTGGAATTATTTTCACTTTAAATTTTAGTTTCTGAAATTTTAAGTGTACATTTTTCAATGTTTCAAATTCAATATAAAAATGTCACTTTTTAAATATTCAGTGCATATTTTCAAGGCCTCAAATTCAACAGTTAAAATTTTGAATTCGCAGTGGAAAAATTTCACGGCAAAGATCCAAGATGCCAACAGAAGCAATCTCGATCCTGTGAGTGAGGAGGACAGAGGCTGTTTCCTATTGGACGCTGTCATCTGTGGGTGTGGCTTGAGGTTTTGATGAAGCTAATTCTGACCAATCAGATCGCTTCACTGCACCATTTCCTGTTTGTTACTAAATTAGATCAGATCACTTTGGATCGATTGCTTTTGCCTTGGCATCTTGGATCATTCCTCCTTTTTTTTTTTTTTTTACTGCAAATTTTACACTCTGAATTTTGACTGTTGAATTTGAGGGCTTGAAAATATTTGTGTTGAATATTTTAAAGGTGTTTATTTTTTTTAGTTTGAATTTAAAACACTTAAAATTTGAGCAACTAAAATTCTGAATAAAAATAATTCATGTTTTTTTAGTTACAAAAATTCAAAGTGAGAAATTCAACAGCATTTAAATTTCAAAATCTCATGAAACAAATTATCTTCCATAGACTCAGCACTTGTCTTAACTCTTAGAACAACTATTTTGGTATAAATTTACTTTTTTTAAAATAGTTTTTAGATAATTAAAAACAACAAAAACACCGTGATTTTTATAAATGCAAGACAAGTTTAATGCCATACTGAGGAACATTCCGGTAAAGGCATTAATATCTTTACTGAAACAAGCAGAAAGCAGACCAGAAAAGTTACTTAGTGCACATTTAAGAAAGCTTTTTAAGTTTAAACAAAATGGACAAAATCAAGATATTCTTTGAAGTAACAAAAAAGTATTCAGTATATTTCCACAGTGCTGAGTCCAATTTATTTATTGATTGGTTATCCATCCATCCATCCATCTTCTTCCGCTTATCCGGGGCCGGGTTGCAGGGGCAGCAGTCTAAGGAGGGACTCCCAGACTTCCTCCACCCCGGCCACTCCACTCCTCCAGCACCCCGAGGTGTTCCCAGACCAACTGGGAGACATAGTCCCTCCAGTGTGTCCTGGGTCTTCCCCGGGGCCTCCTCCCGATGGAACATGCCCGGAACACCTCCCGAGGGAGGCACCCAGAAGGCATCCGGACCAGATGCCCGAGCCACCTCAGCTGACTCCTCTCGACGTGAAGGAGCAGCGGCTCTACCCTGAGCTCCTCCCGCGTGACTGAGCTCCTCACCCTATCTCTAAGGGAGCGCCCAGCCACCCTGCGGAGGAAACTCATTTCGACCGCTTGTATCCGCGATCTCGTCCTTTCGGTCACTACCCAGAGCTCATGACCATCATATTGATAGGTTATTAACATTTATTTCAGAACAATAAACTTACCTCAAGCTTTTTCCAGCATGTTGGAGAAAGCATCAGACTCCTTCAACTCCACAGAGGAGCAGACAACTAATTACAAGGTACATTTTCAGTTGAAGTCACAGTAACGTGGTATGAAATCCTCCCTAATAAAGTGACAGAGCCCTGGATGAGACGAGAGCCAACAGACCTGAATAATGAAGAGGCGTCCTGTCCTCAGCCCAACATAAAAGATGATGAGTCAGTTCCTCTGGGCAAATATTCTGTCACTGTTCACTTCATCTTAATAATAACTCCTCGGACTTCTCTGCTCCTTCTTTCACACTCTTCTCCTTTATCCTCATTCTCTCTACCTACTCTGTCTCTCTCCCTCGTTTTTAAAAGCCTAAATGTTTCACCTTCAAGGAACTCAAAGTGCTTCACATCAAGGAACCACTCACCCATTCACATACACATGACATAACAAGAGCATTCTAGGAGCTGGAATCGCACCGTCACCTCACGGGTCAGTGGATGTGACTGCTCTGCCAATGATGTCGATGTCTAGAGCAAGATCAGTGGACAACATTTCACTACCAGGGGAGGTTTGTGGGGGTTTAGGGGTGGTTAAAAGTTGAAACACTCCACATTTCAACTTAGAACCACTTTAATTTGAAGGTCACCATTCAAACTGACTCTGTAAGATTTAAAAATACTGTATTATCAGTCTGTTTCTACATTGATTATTATTTCAACAACTAAAGAAAGAGGCTACTCTGAGAACTACTGTAGCTGTTTATAGGTTGATCAGAATGGTGCTCGTGCTGGGTCTAAATTCCACTGGGAACCACAGTGCTCACCAGTGAATGACCCACGTTCAAACCATTTGAGTGAACCCATGATGGGTCATCCACAGAGGGAGCGGATTTGCCACCAAATAAAAACAAGGCCATACAAAATAATAATAATGGATCACATCATCGACACTAGTGAGCATTTGTACTGTAGGCTAATTATTATTTATCTGTACCAAACTCTGCAACAACATCTGCTGCAGCAACGCCAAATCCAAAGATATAACCTGGATATATGCACCACCAGCGGAACAGAATATCTAGAAGACTTTATTGTCACATGTGAACATTGTGCTGGAGACACATTCAATCAATGTGTTTCAATGCGGTGTTTGTTTATTTTACCGTGTGTGACCAGATGAACCTGCCGACATCATGTCCTGTCTGTGTCATCGTGGTTGATTTTTGATGAACATTCATTCATCAAGGCATGAACATTTCGGTCTGAGATTAGGTGCAGGAACTGGCACCGGCATGGTTCTCTGTCGGCCTGAAAACAGAAAACACTATGTGCTAGAGAAACACTGGGATGTCATGCACAGTGCACTTACCGAGATGAGACAGGCTAACCACTCTGCCACAATCACATAGCAAGGACATTTTCTTGACTGAGTTCATATAAAAGCAGTTCTAAGTGCAGAGATGTTTCTCCGAGCTCACGATTCTTATGTAATTGCAGCTTTTAACCACCTTCTGCTGTAACCTTTAAAACAGACCGCCCCCGTAGCACAGAGCCGTCCATGTCAGCATTACTTAATTACAGTTTCCACGACAAGAGGCTTCCCTGTTCATCGTCACAGGATATTCCAGCTCTAAGTGCCAAAATTTGTCTCTATCAAAACTCGGATCTGATTTCTTCAAACAGAGGAGCGAGACATATCAGAAAATATATGTTGTTTGAGAGACATCATGTGACAAAAAAGAGACAGAAACATGTAGCCCAGTCTCTCAAACATGTGGCTTAAGTGATATCACTGCACTTTTATGGTTAATTGGTCTGTAGCAACTGATAACATATTAATATAATACACTCATAATGTTATAACAGGCCAATAGTGTAATAATGAAAACTGTTGAAAAATGTCACAAAATCCTTGATGGACTTGATGCTTCTTCAAGGACCAGATAGAGACAGTGTGCTTTGCAGTACATAGAAGGTCTTCTGATGGTGTGCACATATTCTGGCTATAAGACCTTTATACAAACTCACATTGGCTGCTCCATCATAGCTTTGGCCATACATGTTCTTCAGCTCTAGGCCATTCTTCTGCAGAAGTGAGAGCACAGTGTTCCCCAGCTCCTGGCCTGTATTCATATCAACATTGTACAGTTCAATGAATCTCTCCTTTATTTACATATGATGAAAATATGACACTTGTTCTTTGTGTGAAACATCAGAGGTTTCATCAAGTAGAATAGAATATATTTCAGCCTATTTTATTTCACTTTGTATCTCCTTCCTGGTGTAAGTACCCAGTGCTGCAATGATGTTAATTTGGCTTCTATTAGAAAGCTGTGACACCTGGGGCCTTGTCTTGGTGACTCAAACTTTGGAAACTTTTTCCATATGCAAGAATATGCGTATGCACTGCCATAGCAGGAAAACACATCCACCAGTTCAAGGAAGTTGCCCTGGTTGTTACCTCAGAATGCTTGTCCCTGATGTGCCAGATGTACTGGAAGATCAATGAATCTTGTCAGGATTTCTCTATTTGTCTGCCTCTCTCACTCTCTAACTCACACCTCCTTTACATCTGAAGAATCAAATGAAGACTTGGAGTTGGTCCATCTAAGCACACTTGTCATGTGCATCTCTGTGATGGAGTGTTGCTTGATTTTTTTCTGGACCAAACCATTTTCTTATGCCATCAGTTGTCCAGGCTGTTCTGGTTTTATACTTTACTCCAGAGAGGAAAAGCTGACAACTAAAACAATGCACTGAATTAGCAGTGGGTGAATATTTCAGCCACATATTCCCAGAAAACCACTGTTTCCCCTCAGCATTTTTTGGGTAAGGCATCATATTTAGTTGACATGGGCCTACACTGCAGCACAGTGAAATGTAGCTGTCATGGCACCTGATGTGAAATATGTCGACATGTGAAAGATCTGTTGAGTATTGTAAAGTAACTATCTTTGTTATTGTGTAATCTCTTTCACATGCATCTGGATCTTGCTCATTCCTTTCTTGTTCTCCCTCATTCTGGTCTGGTTGCTGCTTTGGCCTCTGTTTCATCTGTATTTCCCTCATCTCCCAGACT
>KN497745.1:40266-51519 GCA_000787155.1 Scartelaos histophorus | reverse complement strand
TCTTTCTTATATTATCAAGTGGATATTATGACAATTCATGCAGATGATGTAGTTTGCTGGGTCACTCTCAGCTGCTTAGTTGGCTCAGACTATAGTGAACAGTTGAACAATTGAGAAGAGCAATGTGTGTCTGAACAGAGGAGATGTGAAGGAGAGATGATGATCTTACGGGAGATGAGGTCGAAGCTCCTCTTCTCCTCTGGGTTGTGTTTCACTTGGCAAGTTAGCAGGTTCAGTTTTGCAGGCAGTCTGTTAGCCTGAAAGAACACATTTCACTGAGCCAGAATGGTTTCTTATAGCACACATGAGAATGACCAGAACCAAAAGATACACATGGTAACAAATGATAACAAATTATTGCAAATTATCAAACGACTTGACTGTCAGGGCTTTTCATCACTATACATCAACACGAGTGGAAAGTTTCATTTAGGCCTGTTGTATCAGTACTCTAAAGTCATCCTGAGAGACCACATCCGTTAAAGGCAAAAGGAAAAATTTTATTTGTCAAAAGTTTATTGGTCGAATACGTTTCGCAGCTCATCCAAGCTGCTTCTTCAGTTCTGGTCAGAATGCTGGAGGCTGGCTATAGGGAGGAGCTAATTACAATGAAATTACATAGAAACACCAGTTTGTTAGCTCAGCCTATTGAATTTGTCATAAGTGTGGGGTCATAATTAGCATAATAATACAGGCCCATAATGGTTGTTTACACCTCTGGGTCGGACTTGGCTCACCTTGTTGTTTTCCTAATTTGTTTTGAATTAGGTTTAAGAAGAGAATTATAAATGGGAGAAAAATGGCATCTGAGACCTCAATTTCTGTTGACAAATGAAATTGTTGACAAATTAAAAATTTCCTTTTGCCATGGATTCTACCTGGACAACTGAGGGATTTTACACACACATCTGTTAAAGTTTAGTTTGCTTACAGTGCCATGTGAAATAGTGAGGTATCCATTTTTCGCAGTGCACTTCCTTTTCTGCCAAACTTTTCGCAACCTGAAGCAAAAATAAAAAATAAGAGACAGAAATAATCAAATTTAGTTAATAAATACAATACAATGTGGGTATATGCATTTCAAAAAAAGATAGCAGAAAAGGGAGTCATTTTAGGAAGTATTTGCTGAAAACCATAAGTGTTCCATTCAGTCATAACCGAGGTCTCACCCGTCACTCTTCTTGTAGAGAAAGCCGCTGCGCTCTGTGCCATGCTCCTTGTTGCCCTGTGGCTGGTGGAGGCTGTAAGTTGTTGGCGGCCGCACCTGAGAATCCTGGGGCACAAAATAAGGAAAAACAATCAGACTCACATAAAATGAATACATCTGTAGAGGGCACATAAACAAATTTATAATAGCATTTCATATAGAGAAAATTTGAGGTGCAAAGTAAACCTATCAGAGGAATGTTTTAACATGTTAAAATTAGCCTCTAAAAGGCAACAGTAGATTTGCATTTACATTTTGGTTAATCCTGTTACACTTTTTACAAATACCATTTTAAAATCGATATGTCATAATTTAAATGTGTGATTGCTTATAACAGAACATAAAAGAGTAAGTAAAACATAAAAGGAAAAACAAGCACAGACAGGTCACTTACTCTCCTAGACTTGTGTTGAACGCAGCAGAAGGGAAAAGCATATTTAGATGAAGCCCATCACAACAAGTAAATAATCTATTTTAACTTCAAACTGTCCTTAGCAGAGTCCACTCTCAAAGGTTAAAGTAACATACAACATACATGATATAACTGGAGAGAATGAGGAGTCAACTTAGCACTGTTTTACCTCCTTTTGCTCCACCTGCAAAACTGTCTTCAAAACATCTCTTAATTGAGTCAGCTGCTTCCTCTCCTCATCCTGTACCTGCTTTATCTGAAAATGCACAATTGGTGTCAGATCAGAAGAACTAAGATCATACAATCTATTATTACACAGAAAAAAAGTGCACCGTATGCAGATCAGTAGCCAATTTCTCGATTGAAGGCTTTAGGTTGTCCACAGCTTTCAACCCATCCTGAAAAAAACTGGGAGAAAAACAACTTGTTTTTTCACTGGTCTTTGATGTGCTGTGTTTGTGTAGATACACTTAAACATGCACATTGTCATTTTTCTGAGGATATGGTCTGCAATCTTTAAAAGCCTCCTTATTCCATACATAAGATAGTTCAAAAATTTTGCAGCCACAGCTGTACTGGGGTCAACTGAAAGCACCAATCATGACCATGATATTTTACATAGACAAAAAGATGTGTTTTGCCCAAGGGTGGGGGTTCTGGTTAAATGTCTAACCACTGAGCCACAGCCACACTAATAGAAGTGGATTCTTCACAGAGAATTCTTTGCTTGTTGATTGTTTAGGGTATCCATGAGTGGCTTTATGACAGAGTCATTTTACAGTCAAAGTTAATTAAAGAAGTTCAGAGGGTTGTGCAGTACATTCACTTGTTAAGTGGTTGTGTGGGTAGACCAAAGAGCAAGGAAGAGCCTTACTTGCACTGTGCGTGGAAGTACTTAATAAGGTTTTGCAGAAGATCTACTCCCTTCTTAATCTTGATCTCATTGACCTTTAGAAGAAACTGAAATCATAAATGATAAAAAGAGAAAAACTACGTTAACTCCATGTCTGATGCATCATTTCTAATGTTTGTCTGACACTCACCTCACACATCTGTAGCTGGAAAAACCTTCTCTCTTTCTCCATCTCCTCTGCAATCTCAGCCCCACTAATTTCAGTACGAATCATCCCATGCTGCCTTGCATGCTCCTTCTTCTCTTTCTCAATCTTGGTGCTGACAAGAACGAACACAAATATTAATCTATGTGCATCTGATGTGTAAGAAAAACACAGGGATATGACGATGACATATAGAGTTATTTGGCATCGTCATATCGTTATTGGCACTGAGATTTTACAATGTGTTATTGCAAAAAGAAACATTTAATACATTTCTGAAAATGCATTTTTGATATGGATAGAAAACTATAGTAGATTGCTTACACTTTTGTTTCATAGTCCTTCCATGCTTTATCAAATGGCTTTTTCAAGTCCTGGAGGTAAATAACAAAAATGTTAATTAAAAAAACTAAACAACTAAACAACAAATTAAATAATTAAAAACACTGACAAAAACCTGACTTATGTTACATCACCTTTAGATTAATTTATATAATATAAATAATATATAGCTGAGAAAAGGGCTGTAGTCTTTAATCTGCCTTTTTTAACCTGTAAATACCAAAAATACAGAACCTCGAGCTAATTCCTTCTAAATAAAATGATTAGTCAACTAATACAAATGGTCGATGACTAAATGACTAAAGGCCTACAGCCGACTGGCTACAACTCACTACAAGTACTGTACTGACACTGCTCCTTTAAGATCATTTCATGTGCCACATGTGTAAACATTCTTTGCCACCAAAAATGAGATAAAATTCTAATTCCATTGGTCCTGGAGGGGGGAAAAAAAGCCGCTTTGTCCCAAAATAAGGAAAAGCACAGAGGAAGCAGCTCTGAGTGAATGTCAAAGAGAGGTCATGAAAACAAGGCTGCAAGGAAGGAAACGTCAGCTCCAAAAAACAGCAAGTGAAGCTAAAAATACAGGGCTTGGCTGGGCACACAGAGGCACTGAGGCACTGACCGCACAGAAACACATCCAGCTATCGTCATAGAGCTTTGGCTATGGCCTTATGAAGCCAGAGGCAGTACAGCGGTCATAGCTTACCCCTTTGACTCCTTTCAGGTCTCCCTTGAGAAGGCTGTCCAGGGGAAAGGTGATGATGTTGTTCATGTTCTGAAACTGAAACAAGACAAGAGGAAATGATACCAAGTCTACCAATATCTGACTACATCCTCTCTCAATCTGACACATCCAGGGTCCACAGGGCCATAGGGCAGAGCTGTGTAGAACAGTGTTGCTGTCATACGTTTATGGCTTAACATAATAAACAAAATGGTGGCACTCTCTTGGCTGAATCAATGCGCACATCAACTCAGAATATAATCTTATTTATTTTATATATATCCCATAAGGGCTTAAGGGGTATTGTAAACTGCAGTTTTTGTTTTGTTTTGTGCTCCATTCTCTCTAAAATAAGTACCATTCATATAGTGGGGCAGCAGACTCACCAGGTTTTTAAAGAGGGCTGTGAGCTCCTTAGTGAAGACTGAGAACTTGAGGAAGGCCGAGCCCAAGTCGGGATCTTCTCGGTAAACACAGTTTTCTCCAAACTTCTCCAGAGCCTGAGTGTACTGCTCCTCATTCTCCACATGAGCTAACAACACACCAACATTAGTTTGACAGTACAGATACAAAAGATTATATTTCAAAAAAACATCATTCAAGTGTTTCAGGAGTGCTTGGGTCTGAACTGTAAATGTAAAAAAGTGCAAGACACAGAGTCTCTTGCTTGCAGTTTGATTACTATAGGTTACTTCACAGAGCAGCTGTGTAAGTCATGACTTAAGCAATATCTGGCACAGACCTCATGTTACCTGTAAATTAACCTATATTACAGTTCAGAGCAGGTATCTCTCCTCTTTTTTAGACCTGCTGACACCTCCACACATGGGACACTGTGGAGCTGGGGAGGAGCACAGGGACATGCTGCCATGGCGACCCTGACTAAGGGGCAGGAGCAGTCACTATGACAACCATGGACTGTGGAGATGAATCTAAAACCAGAGACATGGAGCTGGAGTCTCCAGTCAGGGTCCTGGAGCTTTAGCATTAGAACAGTCAAAAGAGAACTCACTTTAGAAAAGGCCAAAAATGCCTTTTCAGCATATAGGTCATTTGGCTAGGCTAGTTTATTTGACATTTATATTAAAATGTGTAATTATCAAGTCTGACCAGTGGTCTGTTTTCCAGTTTCAAACAAACCTGAAGCTCTAAAACTCCTGTCATCAATGCCACACTGTCCTTGCTTGACCTCAGCAGGGTTTTTGGAGTTTTAGTATGTTACATAAAAATAAATGTGCCAAGTTAGCCAAAAAAGAGAAGCAGAATGAACATCAGCAGCACAACGAAACTGCACACTTGAGATGTGGCTTTTGTCCACAAATGCACTGTCCTCACAACATGCTGTAGAGCCTAGACAAATACATGCGTTTATATTGATAAGCATGTAAAAGTGTGAAGACCCCGCCATGCCTGAGCAGCCACACATAAACCCAGTCCCTCCCAGTGGCTCCGGGGGTCCAGGCTCCACAGCTGTCCGTCTGTCCTCACCAGATTACTCAAGCCGTTTGCGGCCCTCAGCAGGGCGGCATGTATTCTGCTGAATAGACTATGGAGTAGGATATGCCTTAGAGCTCAAAGAACCAACTAACCAGAGCCAGTTACAACATACATATCAAATGACATCATTATGGCCAACTTTGAAAATAAACATGGCATAATAGTAGTAAAAAGTAGTAGTAACAAAAAAGTAGCACAAGTTGTCTTTATTGTACTATAATAGAGGCTCCCAAACTCCATGATGCATCGGGTAGGCAAAAGACTTATATCCGTATTTATTTAAAGGTCTATGCTAGATATAAATATTTTGCAAGTGACATCACGTGTCACATGATTTTTGTGTACAACGCCATCTTGGACGGCAGAACCAGTTGACCGACAGTACTTGACATCCATGTTTTCATTAAAATCACTGTGGTGTTTCATTGTGTAGCTTATGTTAGCAAAACCAGACAGAAGAAAGGCTCTGGTGTGACAGATGGGAGTCAGCCATGAAGAGAGACAACTGAGCACCCACCATGTATTCTCGGCTGTGTAGCAAACACTTCATTTCCTGTAGGTGCATGATTTATGATATAATTGCTCGTTTGCTTCTTACACTTTTAGTTGCATGTATGTTTTGGTCGCCACTAGGAGTGATGACCAGTAGTGTGGATCGGGCCGAATTTTTCAGTCTGAGCCCGGCCCCCGTCCGGCAGAACAGCGACTGAATCTGAACCAAGCCTGACAGGCATTAAGATATTTGTGTCTGAACCCGACACAATTAAAAGCACACTTTTTTCATAGGCCTACTAATGACACACGCAGGAAATTGCCTGTAATTGCATCACATTTCACAAACACAGTTTTGACTTGTATCTAAACTAGAAGTGAAGTGGCCTGATCTTTTGATCATCTAAGAGTCAGAACAAGTGGTTTTACTGTAGACAGGAAGCAGCTGACGCGCTGATGTGTCCGAGTCCGGCCTGAACTGACCTGAACTGAATAATAATAAATCTTTATTCATAAAGCACTTTTTAAAACAAGGTTTACAAAGTGCTGTACAAGCAGCAATGAATAATACAAAGCAAAATGAAACAGCATACAGAAGGCACACATAGTAAATGACTAACTAAATTAATAAAAGAGGAAAAACAACTAAGGAATAAAATTAAGCTAAAACCAAAGGAAGGCTAACCAATAAAAACTAGTTTTAAGAAGTGATTTAAAAAATGATACTGTTAGCACGAGCTGTATTTCCTCAGGCAGGTTGTTCCAAAGCCGAGGCGCCTGGAATGAAAAGGCTCGATCGTCCTTTGTCCAGGGTCTGGACTTAGGAACAACCAACAGGGACCTCCCTGAAGACCTAAGGCTGCGGGAGGGCTCATACGGGGTTAAAAGTTCTGAAATATAACTTGGTGCCAGACCTAAATGAGCTTTAAAAGTGATCAGTAAAATCTTAAAATCAATTCTAAAAACACACAGGCAGCCAGTGAAGCAAAGCTAAAACAGGGGTAATGTGTTGATGTCTGTTAAAACCAGTGAGGAGCCGAGCTGCTGCTTTCTGAACCAGCTGGAGTCGGGAGATTGACTTGGTGTCGAAGCCGGAGAGGAGGGAGTTGCAGTAATCTAGAGAAGATGAGCGCGTGGATGACTTTTTCTAGATCAGGGCGAGATGTGGAGAAAAAAGGCCTGGGTGACTTTTTTGATATGAGGGTGGAAGTTGAGTTTAGAGTAAAAAATGACGCAGAGGTTTCTGGCCGCGGGGGTGATGTTGAAAGCAAGAGGACCGAGACTATTGCTGATATGAGAGATTAAAATGATTTCAGATTTGGAGCTGTTGCCATCCAACTGTTCATGTCATTGAAGCAGTTTAACACAGCAGCCAGGCTGTGAGGGTCATTTGGTCTCAGCGGGAGGTAGATCAGAAACACATGGGGGACTACTTTTGCCTTTTTACTTTGTTTGATGTTTGATTTATCAAGACGACCAGAGCAAAAACTTTGAGAATCTTTAACTGGAAAGACAGGTATAAAATTTCTGTGGAGGATTCCAGTTTCTGCACCAAAGTGCATTAAAAAGTCAAAGGGCATGACTCACTAATTCTCAAAGATAATACAGCATAACAATGCTGTTGTTTTGAGTGCAGCTGCTGCGTAATGAAAAGACACACCTGTGACACTGGATCTAGTTCCTTGCAATCCAAAAAAGACAAGAACAAAGACTAGACAAGCGTCCTGGTAGCTGTCCTGTCCATCAAATTGGCTCCACACAATGTACCGGAGGAGGAGTCATGGATTACTGTTCTTCTTCTCAGTGTCGGCTCAAAATGGTCAAACTTTGCATGCGGCAGTTGATGGTAGCACTATGGAAGACTATAATAAAAGTTTTTCCTAGGTTTCAAAACATGTCTCCCGTGGATCTGATTCAGCTAATTGTCCTTTAGGCACTTTTAACTTTGGTTCTAGATGAGGCTGGGCGACATGCACAAGGGTGCACAAGAAGTGTGGTGTAAAGGTGATCATTTAAAAAATTCGTAAATTTAATTTACTTTTAATTGTATTAAATGGTTGAAGATAAAGCTACAGATGCAAAAAGGTATAACAGTGAGCATATTGGCTAAGTCTGTATGCTGTAGGCCAGTGCAAATGTATGTGCATTCATAATTTAGCACTCATCTTTGTAAATAATACACGCCTTAACTGCCTACACCAGCTGGATAATAAATGATCAAAGATCCAGGCATCCTCACCTAGTCCAGATGTGTAGATGGCCTTCACAGACTTCTTCATTTTGTACAACACACTGCGGTCAACATCCAGAGCCTGCACACAAACACAACATGGAAAGAACTAAGATAATATCAAAACATGAAAAATATCAAAAGCAATAGAATCATCTGCTGTCTATTAGGGAAAGTTGACATATCAATCTCATCAGCAAGTTTTGGAAAAAAATAGACTATATTTGGTAACAACATTCACACTGCGTGTGTCCATCTTCATGGCTCACAAAACAATAATGACCCAATTTTGCAATGCATGTCAGTAGGTCAGAGTTAATGTCAGTGAAATCCTAAGGTCGGTGGCTCATGTCCTGACTCACTTTTTAAAATGTCACTATGGCACTGTATCTAGGTTATTGTTTATCACTAACTCAACCTAAAATCTTTTGAGATTTAAACAATACATTCCCATTCATCCTAGGGTTGGACGAATGTCAAAAAATTAAATCTTGATATTTTTTTTTACACAAACATTGGATGATTTTGATCTGAAGTAATTTTAATATGACTTAATTTTATATGTATTCTATTTTTAAGTAGAAGGAGAGTTCTTGTTTTACTATTTAAGTGCACAATCCTGCTTTGCAATTGAACTGAATTAGTTTTATTAATTGTCCAAAATAAATCAAATCTAGTATTAAAAAAACACACACGCCAACTGCAAGTGGGACATAAACAGTGTTGTGACACGTACTGTCAGAACTGTCAGTACATGTACAGACAGGACTAATGCTTGAACTAAAGGCAATACTGTCCCCATAGGGACATAAAATCTCACTGAAATGGTGCTAATGTTTTATAAATGGTGCTAAATGTTTTCACTTAAATGAATCAGCTTGTATCATTTATAACTGGCTAATGAGGCAGAAGCCATAAACAAACAACACAAGAGCGGCAGGTTTGGCTCTTCTGACTCCAGTGTGAAAGGCTCCAAACTGACAAAGGTAAGCCAAACAAGTGAATCATGTAAAGCACAGAGATAATGGACCAAAGCAAGCTGCAGTGTGCACAGTCTGCACAAATATGAGCAGTTTATTCAGGGACAGTTCAACTTCAGTTCATTGTCTGTTGAAGAGTTACTGGACCTAAAAGCCATTATGCCCATGGGTCCTGGTTCAGTCTAGGCTCATGATAAAGTATACTCCATAAACCCACAGCAGTACAGCTAGAACTAGAGCAAATAAATACATATTATAAATGCGCATTATATATGCAGAAATATAGAATATTATTTAAAGAAGACATTGTGTTTTTGTCTGCTATATATAGTTGTTATCTATGACATCATTATAATCTATATATTATTGTAGTTATATTTTTGACATTTACATTGCAACATTGATCTTAAACAATAAAAAACAAAGGAGTCTGCTGACTTCCAGATTGGAAAATTGTGGAGCGCAATGGGAGAACTTTATGGTATGTGTGAATTTGCTCCAAAAGTGCAATATTTGTATTAAGTCTGTTATTTTCCACTTGAGCACAGCATTTCCACCATCACTACACGAGCAAGTAGTTTTACTGACAAGCACTGCTTCCTCCATAGAACAAGTGCATATTAAACCCAGGGGCGATACACAATCCAAAATCCAATTGTGATCTGATCTCTGATACTGAGATTCAGTGCTTCTTTTTCATGCAGCTCTATGCTTAAATGGAAACACATTAACAACCCTATTTCCACAACCTTCTAAAGTTCTTTTATTGAGTAACAAGTGGATTTAACCAATCACAGGGACATGTGAATTTTTAGAAGATGCTTACAATTCATTCATTGAATCTATTGGCTGAAATTTCCAGCAAAGGCCAATATTTTGTTTTGGATGACCTGCTGCCTAAAGAATATGCATAAAACTAAACTGCGCAAAGCATCACTGGCCTTCTTATGGAGCACAACAATGATCACCCACTCTGGATGTAACTTTTCTATTATTTTTTTCCTTTAGACCTTTTGAAACATTCAAATATTAAGAATTCAGAGGTATCGTGATAACAAAGTCTCCACATAGCTGATTATGCCCATGCAAGTTTTTATTATTTTTTTCTTTCAGAATGTCTATGGGAAAAATGAATGAGAAATTTACTTCTGAAACTGGGGGTTGGGTAGGGTTGTCAAGCTCCCTACATTTGTAGTAAAAAATATTAAGTAATGCTGCTTGAGGACATTCGGAACATAGTAGTATATTTATAGACCTTTAAAAATCAAAAATCTCCTGTCTCTTTGGATGCATTTACTGCTTTGTACAAGTAACAAAACCCTCATCCTCTCAACAGACAGATGTTTTAGTCTATGTATACTCAGAGCGCGATTATTCATGTATTACATTACTTGGTTATGATTAATTTTAAAAAATAGATTAGATTAGTTGATTAACAACTTAGTAGTTCCATAGCAGATGTCTTAATCTTCTTAAAAACACAACTCAAAATCCTGCTCTATAGAGCCAACCCAGGACGAGCGTGAGGAGGGCTGCAGTCTGAATAATCACAAACTAAAGCCTGAAGACTTTCTGTGGACACCTGTTCACAGGCAGCTGTCCCGGGCTGGTCCTGCTGCAGGGCTGGGGGAGGCCATTGGTTGGTAACAATTAAGTGACAAAAGCCATACACTAAATAGTGGACCAAGATTACTTATGGGATCCTACAACCTTCTGAACTCACTGAGGCAAAATCGTTCTCTGTGACCATAAGAATGAACAACTTTCTACTTGAAACTCAGGTCATTTGAATCTTTGCAATCATCGGCATCGCAGGGAGGCACTGCCAAACATCATTTGGGATGCTGTGAGTGTAGTGCTGTTACACTTATGGGTGACAGGGGTATGGATTTGCTGTGGTTGCCTCTTGTTTACTGTCCTACTAGTCCGGCTGTTCAAGCAGGTGTGGAGCATCAGTGAGAGCTCCTGTCCCAAAGTAAGGGCTAAGAATAAGTCAAGTAGCTTTGAATATGCATATATATGCATATATTTATGATGTTGTTGCACGGTTGTAATTTTTTTTTCAAAGAAAAATCAAAGACTGTACAAGTAACAGATGGCTGTGCAGAATTTAAGACTATTGACCGTATATCACACTGGATGCAGAAATGTTTTTCAGTCTTAAAATCCACGGCATGCAGCCCATCTAGAGAAGCAGACACCATTCTGCTCATGTGGGAAAATCTATTTTTATAAGAGACAGGGCGAGGCTGTTGTGAGCACAAAAGTAGGGAAACTGGGCCAGAGGAGGAGTCAGTGAAAGGCAGTG
>KN497745.1:2115-40227 GCA_000787155.1 Scartelaos histophorus | reverse complement strand
CCTGTACTGACAGCCGCACACTGAGGATCAGTGTACAGTACTACTACTGCACACACCAACACGAGCAACACGAGCAACACGAGCAACACAACCACACTTCTGTCCTGTGGGTTTGAAACACTTATCTATAATGCACAGTTTATTTATGGATGCGTAAAACTGATCAAACTTATGTGCCAATAAGGCTTCACATAAACTATTCAAAAAGGAAAATGACCAAACTGTGACAGCTGTCAGAGCTCACACCACTCAACTTCTTTGTTTTGGCTTTCACGCCACTCAGCATGGATGGAGGCTGAGTGGATGAGGATAAGCTTAGATGGAAGGACGGATCCGAGCGCACTCACCTCCTCCAGCGATGCCACTGTGTTTCTGCAGTGGGACATTCTGGTAGTGAAGTTCGAGGCGGTGGGCGACTTATAATCCTCATTCGTCTCCGCCACAAACTCAGAAACTGTAATTTGCTCCGGCATAATGGCCCCTTTGTAGATCAGTGGAACTCGTCCTAATCCAGTCTGGAGTGAGGTCTGGGAGGTAAAAAAAAAAGTTTACAGAAGTGACCGCGGCGAGTGCAGAGCTGTCCCCAAAACGTCGAGCATCGCGCGGCGCCAATGTGAGGACCGCTGCTCTCGCGACACGATCTGCCCCGATGGCCCCTCGCGGTCGATGCGCTGGAGGAGAGTTCCCTTTGTGTCGCGGCTCCTCTACTTTATTTTAAGTTAGTTTAGTCAATTTTAGATTTCAAGTAGCGGCTCACGGTTCCACTCTGATTAAAAGAAATCCCTCCTTTGAGACAGTCCCGGGAAACAACAGCCCTTCGCCCTGGCGTTTCCACGGGAGCGCATGGAAATTGACAAAGGTAGAGGAGGGACTAGAAGGGGAAGGAGCGGCCAATGGGCCGCAGCGGGTCACGCGTAAACACCAATGAGAGAAGAGCAGGGGCGTGGACGCGTGCTGCCTTTGCTGTCTTTGTACCGCTGAGATTTGCCCTTAGTTTAAACTGCAAAATACTTTAATGTTGTTCACATAAATTTAATTCAGGGCAATGGGCCTTTCAAAAACGGTAAAAGTAAGAGTAAGAGAAACATATTTTTACAAAAGCTGAATTCGCGCTATTTTCTGTTAAAGCCACACTGTTTTTTTTATTTTAAAAAAGCGAGAAAAAAGAATATATGTTCTGTTTTCAAAAAATGTATTGTGCCTACAGCAATAAAAAATGTGCAGTCTTGCAATTCCACAAACATGACCCTTATTTATCCCCATGGAGAACGTTTCGAAGTATCGTTTTAAGTTTGTATTAAAGTATCATCTCCAGTTTCTGTAGAAAATGTATTGATCCACTGTTTCCAATGCAATTTGAAATGAATGATTTATGGAGTTGAAGTCAAATGCCTTGATCTGGCCTAGAGTGAGGAAGGTAGTGTAGGCCTATTTGTCAGATAAACCCAAGTCAAAGAAACAATCATATTGTCAAGTTTTACATCACATCAGCTGGAAGAGGAGCCTACACTCCCTCCATCAATGACTCCCCATACCTGATGTCAACAGACAGAAATTGAATCCGCACATGATCCATCAATAAGGTCAAAAGCTCAGCCCTAGATGCCCATATAGATGCACACCACCCATAATGATGTCAACAAAGAAAATGCACTGAGCTGCTGCAGAGTTAAAACCCTCTTTCCACTGTGGCTTACTCTTCTGGTGTAGGCTACTCTGTATGATAGGATCCAACATGATGGATTGTCTTATAATCCCTGTCCACTAAAAGCCTCATTAATTACACTATAGAGCTGTTCCCGGTCAAGTCATATTCCACTGGCAAACAGTACCAAGTTAACCTTGGTGTTCTGAAGGGCACAGAACATGAAATGATGAGAGGAGTGTGGCTTTTATTGTAGTTAGTATTGATCAGGTCAGAAAATAGCATAGAATGTGAAAAAAAAAAACACAAAAAACTTTCGTGCAGTAGTTCATAACTTTCATCACTACGTGTGTCCGACTGCTTTGTGTTAAATGATTAGTCAGGGTTTTTCTTGTTTAAAAGGGGCAGACCACCCCAGACTGTGTTGGCTGCAGGGAGCATGGATACGGAGAGCTGCATTGACTTGTAAATGGTGCCCTCTGTAGGTTATGTTTTAAAATATCCCACTGGACCGACTGACACTGACTATAATGAAGTAGTCTGCATTTAAATAATACAATGATTTCACCTACGTACAAGTAGCTATCTACTACATATGTTGGGAGTGTAGGCTGCTGTTACATTTAGGACTCAGCTCTCATGCCCCTTCATGAACACATTAGAAAGGTCTTGGTTCACCTCTGCTCATGGTCAGCTCAGCAACAGACCTGCTGCAGTCTGCCTTTAGCCTTTAGGCCTGGCATCAGTGAATACTCATCTGGAAGCTGGTGCATTTAAGGGACAGGCAGGTGATGGCAGGAGAACTTGGCCAAGAGGATCTCTCTTACTCACCAGCCCCAGGTTCTGTGATCTAGGGGTCTATGTTTGACCTGCAGCATGGGAGTCCCCAGTCAATCATTCTTGACCCTTTACTCTTCATTCTCATAACTGGGCTAAAAGAACTAAAAACTATTGAAAAAAAAAAGTAAGACCAATGGACTTCATTAAAGGTTTATTTATAGGATGATTAAAATGACATTGACACGCTTGTTGCTGTTCTTGTAGCCTGCTTTGTTGTTGCAACTTTTAATTTTTTTCCAAATATCTTAGGAAGGGGTGTATGAACGCAGGAGAGAAACCTTAGGAAACCTTAGGAAACCTTACCTTAGGAAATGGCTGTGGGTAGGGTTTTCTGTAGGGTTTACAAAGTGCCACTAGGGGGCGACAGAAGAGGATAGATCTTTCCCTCAGATGTGCTCAACAACAGCTGACGGACTCTTGTCCTCTCAAGTCATGTGTGGACTCTAAGTTACTTGTGGCCATACATCTAAGGCTTAATCTCCGCCAAAATCTTAAATTGTGAGGAATAAACTATTGCATACATCTTGGACACTATCAATGCTTAGGTCCCGAGTGGCTTCCCAAAATGATTGAGTAAAGATAAAGACAACGTCATGTGAAGCAGCAGCTGCGCTCAGTGAGCGCCTGGGGCAACACATCAGACTGTGTAGGCCTAGATGGGCAAATCTTTTGATTATTATTGAAGTCTTATTAATACTATTTAAGCTTAATTTTCACTGTTATTATTACTTTCAACTGTATTTGCCCTTCATACAGTCATTTGAGCCCCTAGTCTACAACTTAGTTGTATCTATTTCTATTCCAGCTGGGCCTGCCCTCGTAGCTCAGCCTGCCCAACTTTACCCCGGTGCCCACTGCTCGTCCCGCCGCTGTGGCCCCGCCCTCAAACCGAACCTCTGACGAGGCGTGGAGCGGGGGCACAGCTCTCTGACGCACGGCTCTTTGTTGGATGTGAGCCGCTGGTGACCAGCGTCCAGCCTTCGGAACAGCAGCAGCCGCGGAGAGAGAGGATTTATCACCGCAGCAGCAGCGGCTGAGGCCACAGACCGAGCAAGGACTCCACGACACCGAGCCAGCATGGCTACCCAGACGACAGCATCATGCACTGGTTCCACTTTGTTGCAGCCCATCAGCGAAATCATCAACCTCCCACTCGACCAGGTATGATTGTGTCGGAGGAAACGTTATTACAGGAGTGTTATGGCTGAGATGCTTTATTACAGCCACTGTGTATGTAGCCAACATGCAAGCCTGTTATTTCGTAGCCATGGGCCTATTCATAACATTCCAAAACATTAGCATAGCCAGAGCTACATAGACTGCGCATTTGGCGAAAGGCGTGCACAAAATCAGTGTTTGTGTGCGAGTATCATCATCTGGCCAGCCCCAGAGACTGCCTTTGTCTGCCCCTGTAATCCAAGGGTCTCGCCGGGCTCGTACAGAGCACCCACTGGGACTTTTAGTCCACTCCCATTGGATCAACATCGTAATCTGGATTAACTAGTTTCATTTTTCTGTCACTGTACGTTATCAGTGAGTGTGCATTTAGTTAGTGTCTAACAATCTTTTCATTCACCTTGCTGTATTTAAAGGCAAGACACAGGCCCCATGTAGCCTAATGAATTTGTATGGCACGATTTTGGATGGAGTGAAGAACCTGTCAATTTGAGAGAAATCAAACATGAAACATGAAACTTGAATTCGATTTTGGGTTAGGTAAGAAACTCGCATTGCGAGTTTCAAAGCAGCATGTCAAGACTGGAATGTGTCATTATGTGACTCCACCCCCTGCATTATCTTTGAGGCTGGCTACCTAAATCAAAAGTACAGGAAAGAAGGAAAGAACTGAAAATAACCATGCAACTAACTCGGCACCCCACTGCACAAGATTAATATGACAACCTGATCATTTAAAATAACTTTAAATGAATTTTATAATTGAATTAAGAGTTAAAAGTATACTTGACTGTTTTTCCCCAATAACATACACAGAGGAACTGCAGGCAGAGGACTCTTGAGAATAGCAAATTAGAGAAGGCAGCAGACAAGCCCCAGTGGACTGTCCCAGTCCAGTGGGACATGAAGCATAGCTGCACAAACTAGCAGCCAAGTGTATGTATTCTGCAGTATCAAGAGAAGTGCATAAGCATAAATACAATAAATGAAACAGTGGGAAATCTACAACAAACATGCATATTAAGAAAGTGATCTTTGAGATTGTTTTTGCATGTTTTTTTGTAATCCATTTAATCATGCCCTTATTGAACTATTTTTTGGTCAGTCATTTATTTGACCCAAAGAACTAACATTTAAAAGTATTTGCGAAGGTTTAGTTTAGTTATCAACAAATATGAAAGGACTGTGAAATTACCCACAGCAATGCAGATATATCACATCCTTGTTTAGCTTTTTTGTTTTTTTCAATAATCATTTTTAAAGGATTTGACAGCATGAGCAATAAAACAATACAAATTCCAAATGTTTCATATTATTTAGGAATTATTGATAATTTGTTATATTGTCCACCCCTAGTTTACACTGGGTCAGAACAACTTTGGACATGTTTCCACTAGCCAGAGCAGTTAAGCCTGAACTAAATATCTCAAAAATATTTTTTATGGTTCAGATCATATCTCCAGTGACTAATATCTGTGGGGTCAAAGCTCAAATGATTGCACCAGTGAAGCATCCTGCGTATTTACATAACTGACTTTAACCAATTTCCTCCATTCAGTGTGTCTGGAGTACATATGATTTTATTGTTTGGCCCCTCACACTCTGGCTCTCACCCTCTGGTTGTGGCAGAGTAACGGCACTCGAAGTCAAATGCAGACACGCTAAATGAAGTATGTAAATGTTGTTAAAGCCAAGCTAGTATTACTGTAAGTGTTTGTTTGTCTTCTTAATTAATCAGTGGATAGTGCTTTAATATTATTAGGCGACTGTTAGGGCCTGGATTGTGTGGGTCTGGTGGGTGATGAGAGAAGAGTGTAGAAGTTACATGAGTGAAGCAACATTTAATTGAGGTCCATGAATTGTTTTCCATGAAGTCATGATTACAATTCTACAGTTTGTTTGCTCTCTGCACCCTCAGCAGTTGATAGTGCCTGTAGGCCCATCCCAGCAGATGATGGCCTTTTTGAAGTGTACCTTATTTTTGTAAATGCAGAGGAGTAGTGTGAGGAGTGTGTAGTAGCGGCCCTTTGCCCAGCTGCCCACACAGACTGCGTGGACGCCCTGCTCTCTGCACTGCCCTCAGGTCTATACTTCTGTCTCTCAACACCTCTCTATTCATGGTAGTGTTGTCATGATACTAAAATTTCAAACTCAATTTTGATACTAAGGAATAGATTGGTGTCAACATCGGTATTGATGCCGGATCAATAGTGATGCTGATACCATGATGATAAAACCCTCTTTATTTAGACAATAAAATGTGATTTTCTACATTAAATTGTAGTACTTTCTCTTATATTCCCATGTGGCCTTATATCTTTATCATTTCTGTCATGCCGGGAGTTACCATAGGCCCAAGTCTATATGATCTACATTTTTGTCTTGTGAACGTAACATTTTTAATACTGTTTCCTGCAGTTTCAGTACTAATTTTAGTATTGATTAGTATAATTTTTGATACTTTGACAGCCCTAAGTTTTAGACAACTGTAAGAATGGAAGAACTATTACCCTAGACAGGCTTAATGTAAACAAATCAATGCTCATTACTGTTATTGTGACAAACAATTAGGCAATTGTATATTTGAGACCATCAACAACATAGAACAATTTTAGCTCAGAAGTGCTTCCAGACTAGACCACCAGACACATCTGGTGACTAAGAAAAGAAATGGGGATCATATGCACAGATTGGAGTGTACAGAATGACATGGTTCTGCTTTAGAAGATGAAGGAGAAATCTGATTTAGTGAATAGAGGCTCTCACTCATGATCCTCTCTGAGACGTTTTGTCTTAAAATTTGAGAAAGGATGTACTCCAGAGTATATTTGTGGCTGGCATAAATTAATAATACACGAGCTTCCATGTATTATAGATGATAAAGCATGAACACTGGCACAACTATCTGCCTAAAGCAAGTTGTTTATTCACTACTATACAAACTGCAGCAGCAACGGTCCATTCTAAACATTTCCCCTCACACTCTCCCCTCCCACTCTCACAGAGTCACTGTCATTCTCTCCATGTGAAATTCCTCTCTTTTCTGTTCATACACCCCTTAACTTTTTCTTAAAATAACAACTCTAGCGACTATACCCCATAACTTACTGCTACTATATAAGATAGCCTATGCAAGTGAAGCAATTTTATTAACACGTAGAGCTACAAAGTTTTATGTATAGTAATTCTTAAATCCACCATAAAAATCTCTTTTGCCTCTTCCTGCAACTTGCTTGGGGAGTAAATCAAGCTGCAACGGGAAAACAGTCTGAGTAGTCTGATTACTTAGCATGTAAATGGTAGGAAGGCCAGACAGTTCAATCAGTGTACTATAAAGCATTAGTGAGTAGGTTTCTTTCTCTGGGAGCACTGAAGCTGAGGACAGAATGAGAGAATACGTGTGCCTCATGAATCTTGCAGCCGCCTTAGATAATGAATGGAGCTTTCGCTGCTTGTGGCCAGACGATCTGGGCGCAGAATCTGCACATGTGCTGCAGGTCATGTGACATGAGAAAGAAAGAAGAAATGACATACACATGTGGAACCATTACAATTTGAGCATTTGTAAGTTAAGGACTACAAATGTAGGAAGGTCACAATATCTAATTTTAGTTTTCTGATCATTGGGAGAAGATTCTGATTTAATATTTATGATTATCAACACAAATGAAAATATGTCTCCTATTAAATCAAACCTTCTGAATGATGAAGTAAAGTTAACGTGAAAAACGGCAAGATATAAAGCATTTTATATTTATGTGCTCTTTTTAGAGCATAAATTGTATAGAAATTATTATTTTTGTAGTTTTGACAATTATATTCTGTCACAATATGTGCTTCTTATTGAGTAATTCTTCCAGACAGTTTATCAAATGGTCTTTGATAGAAAAGAAAACCATGCATAACACATTACCAATCAAATTACACTGTACCATATGACCTATGTAATGGTCTTATAAGTTCTTATAAGATTCTATAAGCTTGAGCACTGCTATGATATGCACTTGAAGAATGGACACAGAAGAACAATTAGGTTTTCTAGCTAACAAAAGTAGGTGGGAGGATCAATAGAAGAAGAAAGATCTACAGTATGCACTATCAGCCCACATCTGCAGAGGAGCTCACAGAAAGTGGCCATAATCACAACCACAGGCTTCTATTGTCCTCTGCATCCAGTCAATTGCACCATTGTGTGCAAAACAACCATAGCGTGGTCCTCACTCCCTCTGTGAAACAGAACTAAAGTGAGACACTTTGACTAATGTAGGACTGTATATAATCTTAGAAAATAACTTGCACTCTCTCCAACAAAGAATCTAAGACTAGTGCTCCTAATGATTTTTTCAGTTGTGATTGTAACCAATTACCTAATGTTTATACCAGTCATAATAAAAATATACTATAGAATGCAATTTTCAACACTAAATATATTAATTTACTCATTAAAGTTGGTATGTGGTATTATGCTAGTTCTGATACAGGTCAAGACCAACAAAACTATTCAGGAAAGGTGATCTGGAACTTGATACTTGTCCAAATGATCCTTCCATCCATCCATTTTCTCTCGCTTAATCTGGTTGGGTCGCGGGGGCAACACGCTGCCCATTACTCTGTGCACCAGGCCCAGACCCTATGAACGCCTCTGCAGGTGGTGAGCCCACAGGAGGGAGGAATTCCTTGACGGTCCTTGATTGTAAACTGTTCATAGGGATCCAAATGATTATTACATGTTTTGCAAAATTGTGATTTTATCGTCCCTGCCTCAAGTGGAGGAGTTGAAGAGTGAGGGGAGGACGGAGCGTGAGATTGACGGGCGGATTGGTGCGGCGGCAGTGAAGCGGCCGCTGTATTGGACAGTTGTGGTGAAGAGGGAACTGACCTAAGGGCAAAGCTCTCGATTTACTAGTCAATCTACGTTCCTACTCTCACCTATGGTCAAGAGCTCTGGGTAGTGACCGAAAGGACGAGATCGCGGATACAAGCGTTTGAAATGAGTTTCCTCCACAGGGTGGCTGGGCGCTCCCTTAGATATAGGGTGAGGAACTCAGTCACACGGGAGGAGCTCGGAGTAGAGCTGCTGCTAGGACACGCTGGAGGGAGTATGTCTCCCGGCTGGCCTGGGAATGCCTTGGGGTTCCCCCGGAGGAGCTGGAGGAAGTGGCCAGGGTGAAGGAAGTCTGGGAGTCCCTGCTTAGACTGCTGCCCCTGTGACCCAGCCCCAGATAAGCGGAAGATAATGGATGGATGGTGATATTATTGTTTTGTGGGCGATATCTGATGCATCATATCCAAACGTGAGGGACCCTGTGTTTCCAAGCCCTACTTTAACGGCTAAGCTTTGTTTACATTATTTGTCCAGGTAAACTTTGTGGCCTGTCAGCTCTTTGCACTTCTCATGGCTCTGTGGTTCCGGATCTACCTCCATCCCAGTAAGAGCAGCCCGTTTGTCCGACATGTGGTGGCCACCCTTCTGGGCTTCTACTTGGCATTGTTCTGCTTTGGCTGGTGAGTGCCGACCTCTCTCACTTAGAGGTCCTATGACATCATTGTTCTGTTTTTAACTGTTGGTTTTAGAAATGGAAAAGCATTCAGTCTGTATGGCAGTCTCTGGAGACACTGCCATACAGACTCCATTGGAGTGCACTACACATAGGGCACAGCACATGGTGTAGGCTCAGAGCCAACCAGAGGGGCAGGTGTAATGTCCGCTGGTCGTGTGACAGACGATCGTTTGCATGAGACCAGTGGCTCTACACTCAGCAAAGTGTACTGTTTCAGAGAGTCATGCTGAGGTCATGTGCCAGTGAAAACGAAGTTTGAAAGTTTATTAGCAAGTTCCATAATGAGGTTAAAGAAATATCTGAATAGCTTGTTAAGCATGTGTGAGTCATGACGTTTTATATTGTTTTCAGCTCTAAAAATGTAGTCAAATACATTTAATGCAACAAAACATTAATCTGTGAGTTTTACAATGATGAGTGCCTAGTATGTGTCAGGCACACCAGTGTTACTCCATTGACCAAACCCTTCTCCTGTCTGTCCCCTCACAGGTACTCTCTCCACTTCCTCGTGCAGAGTGGCCTCTCGTATGGCGTCATGATTTTTGCTGGTTTGGAGAACATGCACAAGTATGTTTGGCTGTGCAGTGCTTGTGTTCATTGAGTGTTGGCTTTCATAGGCCAATGATGTTCAGAAGGTAGCTCCCATCAAACATTCACTTGATCCATTCCACACAGGCCAGTGCAAAGCCTGTTTTTGTCCGAGCTGCAGGTATAGTTTAAACTAATCTAGATGATGTGTAATTATAGTCTTCTCTTTGTATATTCACAGCACTATGCTGTGTAAATGTGCTTTGCAGCTCACTGAGTTTTGCACATCTTAACAAGGTTCATGTACACTCAGTGTTCAAACAAAAGGAGTGGCTCTAAGTGACACACACAGAGATATAAAACATAACATTCTGTACCTGTAGACAGAAGTGAGTCAGGTGCACAATTGCCCTGAATAAATGCAGATGTTTACCACTTATATATTCTTTATTCTGTGTAGAACTGGGCAGAGCTGCATACAGTGCAAATTGTGAGTCTCTTCAATTACAATTTAGCAACCATCAGCGGCTGTCTGGTGACCAGAGACAAAAATGATTTTTAGCCAAACAAAAAATCTGCTAGCCTCACAACATATGTTTCTAAATTAAGTAGCAAGGGTGGCTCTGCTCCTCAATCATTAATACATCCTTGCACTTTTAGTACAATGTTGGGCAGTATTAAAGGAACTGTCTGCAGCCTTACAGGTTTAAAAGATAATAAAAGCACAGCTGAACCTGGATTGTCAGTGTCTTAACCTGCATACAGACACATGCAAGTTTTCCTCATTCTCATTATATGGACAGCATGTACTGTAGTAGCAGAGAAAATGATTAATGATTGGCTGGGGTTCAGGTAGCGAGGATTCGGATCAAGAGTGTCCTTTTAGGATTAAACCAACTGGATTTCAACAGTGAACTGGCAACCTGAATGAAACTCATGTGAGGCTCATTCTGCTTTCTGAATGAATCATCTTGAGAAACACCAAATTATAACATAAACAACTTGACCGTTATATCCAGTGTTTTTGTAATTAATGAGAAATTAGCTTTACAATTGTTATCCGTAATGGTATATTTGATTTGATGGGGACAATATAAATTACAAAATTGCATATAGTTAAATCTTACCGATTTAACTGTATGCATATGCATATATTTTTTTTGCTTATTGCTAGAGGTGGAGTGTTGCTGGGAGCATTGCCAGTTAGATGCTGTTATTTGATCCCTGTGGGACATTTATAGTCTCCACTACAGTCGGAGTTGGGTGTGCTTGGACACTGAGCTGCGGGCTGGTACTGAACACCCTTTTGTCCATGTGTTGACAGTCACAGAAGCCTGCACTGGCCTTTTTCCTAAACCTTCTCTTTTAGTCCATTGACTGAGACACAATATTACATCAATGATGTAATTAATAATAGTACACTGATAGTAATAGTACACTTCATATTTTGGTGCAATTTTATATTTATATATTGTATTTTCCCACAATATAACCACTGTTGCTCAGAGCAGTTATGTTTATGTGATTCTCACATGGCTGTAGACTTGTCTTGGACAACTTTCTTTGCAAACTGCTCTATGTGAATAGATACGCTACAGTATCATTTTCTTGTGTGTTGGGTTTTTTTTTTTTTTTTCATTTTGTGTGTTTTCTGTCTGTCACAGGTACTGCTTCATTGTGACGCTGGGCTATCTGATTCTGTGTCAGATCACTCGAGTCTATGTCTTTGACTATGGCATGTACTCAGCAGATTTCACCGGGTAAACACTGCTGACACTCACACTATACCAGTGCTTCCCAATCTTTTTCTACCAGTGACTCTGGAATACACTTACAATCCAAACATCCTTTTCCTACCTGAGAGGCTATTGTCTTTTAAGAAAATATTTTCCTCAAAAATAACAATTTAGATGCCATTGCCTCATTCAAATTTACACAAACTAGATTGGACCTCTTTTCTAAGACCCCAGAGATTCTTTGTGGACCCAAACCTGAGTCCCAGCCTCCAGGTCAGAGTGACTGCAGGTTAGGAGTGTAAAGCAGAAGCATTGTTCCAACAGTGTATTTTGACCAGCCTATCAAAACTGTAACTGCAATGTATAGTCCAAGATAAGGGGTAGTGTGGAGTTGATTATTGAAATAAAGTACACATTGGGAGGACCAGACTTCTTGGTACTTGTATAGAAAATAATTAAATCTGGCAGGCCTGGCAGCAAATGGAGTCAGACATTTGGTTGTTTTGCTCAGACCGCTGCTTAGTTAGACCAGTCAGACCATCTCTCTCCATGTATCAGTATTCAATTCAATTCAATTCAATTTATTTTTGTATAGCCCAAAATCACAACAACAGTTATCTCGGCGGGCTTCACAAAATTGTTAAAATAGCAAACAAAAATGTCAGAAAATGAGCAGAACAAGGAAAAAATAATTAAATAAATAAATAAAATAATAATAATAATCCGTAGTTAATTAATAATTCAAAATACAGAATGTCCAACATCTAGTAGGCAGATGGATAATTGTCCCAGCATCTCCTGTCCTTAGACCCTCCTTCCTCGGCAAGGAAAAACTCGAAAAACACAGGTTGGACTTTCCCCTGTCTTTGTGCCAGACCCCTATCTACTTCAGCTTCAGATCTGCAGATCTGCTTCCTTGTTTCACAATATTTAAAATTTCATATGCTTGTGACAATGTGTCATTGTCTAAAAAAACTGCAAATGGGGTTTTCCAGCAAGAGACAACTGAGAAAGCTGACAGATTTTCATTCACTTAATGGCCTTGATGATTTGCACTGACTTTGCACTGAAAATTAAAAAAATAAAATCCTATGGCCACAGGATAAGCATTAAACCTTCTTCTGATTTACAGGCCCATGATGGTTATAACTCAGAAGATCACCAGCATGGCTTTTGAAATTCATGATGGTAAGATGGGTGCCAAGGTTATTTCCACAATGTGTGTTTTGCCTATAGTGTGTGCATTTTGTGCGTGGACCTTGTCATCTGTGTACAGCCAAACTCTGAGAGCCTAGTTCACACTGACAGTGAACTGTGAACACTATTATCTAACTATTATCTATATATCTAATGTTCTCAGGCGGAGGTTCCCTTTGTGAGAAGATATAAAATCATTCACACGTGTTTAAGTACTCCTTCATTCTTAGGTTATCTACACTTCCATCTCTTGTCATGTAGTGGTAGTTTTCAAGTTAACATGTATCATTTACCTCTAGTTTAGAGACTGGCAATTCCATAGCTGAAATAATCAAACTGATACCACTGAAGCCGTATGGAGTAAAAAAAAAACAAAACACAGATTTTGGAAAAAAAAACAAAAAACAAAAACGTAATATGGGCAACATGGAAAGACCAAAAGTGATTGGGCCATATTTGAATTAAGGCATATGACAGAGGGCCAGACAAGAGTGACCACTGGCGTAACAAAAGTGCATAACCAAATTTCTGTAAATATAGGCTACTGCAATCTCTTAGTACTCTTTAATTAAAAAGAGGCAGCTAAATGCCCAGGTCTGGTTTAGGCAAACAATAATGGTCCATAACAATAGTACAATGATATAATAACAATAGTAAGATAATATAATTTCAGTTTGATCTTTTATGTTGTAGGTTTGACAAAACGGGAGACACAGCTGAGTCCCAATCAGAAATACCTGGCTATCAGGTACGTACTTAACTGTACTGACAAAATTGTTGCTTGGTGAAGCTAATTATCCATTCTCCCCTGGTTTTAAAGAAGTTATTAATTGATGTAAGATACTAAACATCTGTGTTTTTTCTTAAAGAAGATGCTATGTTTTTGAACCGGACTGTCTCAAAAGTACACTATTGTATCATTTATGTAGTTCACATGTTTTTGCAGGAGGATGCCCAGTTTGCTGGAATACCTCAGCTATAACTGTAACTTTATGGGTATTCTAGCAGGGCCCACTTGCTCCTACAATGACTATAAGGCTTTCATTGAAGGAACAAATTACCAGCCTCGGCACCAAGACAATGCTAATGGTAAAGAGAATGGCAAATGGAAGCAGAGTGAACCCTCTCCTCAGGTACACCATACACCATTATTTTTTGTGGTCATATTGGGGCCAAGAACACCATAAAAAGTGCATGTTAGAGAAACTTCCCCCCAGTCCAGTTCTGTGTGCATAAAAGGGTCTGTTTACACTGATGATACAACAATATTCCTTCTGTAAATTATAGTATGACCTTCAGTCATTTATACATTTCTCATTAAGTCTCACTAATGTCACAAAAAAACCTCCCTTTTTGATATTTGGTGGGTGTTACACACAAATGTTGTCTCCTGTTTTCTTCAGAGTGCTGTGGTGTCCAAGCTGTGCACATGCGCACTATCACTGGGTGTGTACCTGTCGCTGTGTAAGGTGCTCCCAGTGGAACATGTCATTAATGATGAGTTCCTCTCGTCTGCACCGGTCTATACACAGGTGGTCTACCTGTACCTGGCCATGCTGGCGCTCAGGCCCAAGTACTACTTTGTGTGGACACTTGGTAAGTTAACTGCCCAAAGCAATGTATCCATCCAGAGTTGCTTTTCACTCCTATAGTAGTCCTATAGAATGAAGGGTCAGTTGTATTAAGGACATGAGAAGCAAATGTGGTCCAGAGCAAACTCAGCAACTGTTACACACTACGTGTATAACAGTTCATTGTCAATGGTTTAGCTGTATCCCTTGTCATTGTCAAACTGTAACGCCACCTAGTGGCTACAGCTGCATGGGCTAGACCAGTTATGTATCTGATGCAAGACAAAGACATTGGCTGATATTACAGTCCCTGAAAACATGTCTCTTGTAATTTTTCAGCTGATGCCATCAACAATGCAGCAGGATTTGGTTTTAATGGATATGACATAGATGGCACTCCACGCTGGGATTTAATATCCAACCTCAGAATTATGGACATTGAGGTTTTACTTTTTATTTTCTCAATCATTACAATATATAAAGTTGGGTTTCTCTTATGTTGTTATATTTGTATCTGTTTAGTTTGCAACAAGTTTTAAATTATTCCTAGACAACTGGAACATCCAAACATCCCTTTGGCTGAAACGGTAAAGTAGTTCTTACTGTGTGTCTTTTCTCTTATGTCTTTTTGCTAACTGTGGTGGTTTCACAGGGTCTGCTATGAGAGATGTCCAGTCAATCCCACTGCAGCCACCTTCCTGCTGTCAGCCTTGTGGCATGGAGTTTACCCAGGCTACTACATGACCTTTGTCACTGGTATTGTTGTGACGATGGCTGCACGAGCAGTGAGTACTTGATAAGTTCTCTCATGTTTTCATTTTGCCCCTTGTGTGGCAACATAGTAAGTTGGCTTGTAATGCAATAATGAGTGAAACATTTGCATTCTAATAATCATCAATACGTCCACCTTACATTATACATTGTCTGTTATCTAACTTTATTCCTATGTTTAACTGACCACTTCATTTTTGTCTATTCAGGTTGAATTACAAATCTTTCTGCTCATCAACATGCATGATGACATGCATAGATTTATGTTCATCCGTAACTTAAAATAATCAAGTTCAGATGCAATAACTTAAAAAGATAAGTTATGGAAAAACTATACAAATTTTCATTTCGATTCATTCCAGTCAATTAAAAAAAACAACAACATTTTGCCATACAAAAAGTCCATCTATATTCCTTTTATTTGAGGATGTACTGTATATTTACTCTTTATACTCTGTGCTCAGTTTCTGGTAGGAAATGTATTTACACCTTTTTTTTTTCAGGTGCGACACAACATCAGGCCATACTTCTTGGTTTCAGATACACATAAACGAGTGTATGATGTCATGACATGGGCTGCTACACAAGTTGCGATCAGCTACACAGTGGTGCCGTTTGTCCTCCTCGCTGTGGGACCATCGCTAAAATTCTACAGGTATTAACAAAAACAAAATGCTTCTCTGATTTTTATATTAAGGCTGAATTAGGGAAGTCTGCCACTCTCAGCATGAAAAGTGAAGCATTTACAACATACACTTAAAAAGTAGAGTATGGAACTTGGACATTTCTTGCCTGATCCTTCAACATTCTTTGAATCCACAAGGGTCTGGGACCATAGAATGTGAAAATCCTCCATCCTAACTTGAAACTATTCAACCGCAGCTGCAAATTTTTTCTCACGTCTCTCAAATGTGGAAGACATCTCATCTATATACTTCATATACTAGATACTGTTCTCAATGTTACAAGAAATTTCAAGAGAAGTAAGTTTGGTGCTATTATTGTTGATTCTGCCGAAAACAGCAAAAAGCTGCACTTGTTGTTGTTGTTGTTATATATATATATATTTTTTTTAATGTTTTTACAATGACACAACACCTGCATGATTCCATGAAAATTAAATGTAAAACGTCATTATTGGCGTTAACGTGTTGCAATAATGTGGGACTCTTATCGGGCGATATTAAAAATATCACCGTTAATCTATTCTCAAAGTTGGGCGGGGAGCTGGGTCTATATTAAGCGAACTATCATGACTTTCACCTTCAGCGCAGATGTATATCTCACCGAATTGCACTGTCGGGGGCAACGAGTTTTCGAACCTGTAGCTACTGTGAAATACCACAACAAATGCCACATGCTAACATGGTGCAGCTACGAAGCCGCCGGGTTTGCTTCACAGAAAATTCATTTTTAAAAAGCTCTTCAATGGAGACATTGACAAGTATAAAGTTGTTTGCACTTTTTGCAATGCGGAATTAGTTTACTGTAGGAGATCTACCAGTCTCAAGTACCACCTTAACACAAAGCATCCCATCCCTTAACAAACGCTGATGGCGGGTCAAGCACTAAAACACCGGGGAAGCTACAAACTACTTGTTTGAGTGGAACTGAGGAGAGCCCGTCAGCGCAGCTCTATCAGACAAGCTAACTAACCTTGCTCAGTGGATTGCCACTAGCTGCCGACCATAGACCGTACATATGAATGGACATAGTGAACGTGTTAGCCGCCACGTGCAAAATAGGAAGCGCGACAGGAGGCTCTTCCGGCTCCTTCTGACTCTGGCTCCCATTGGCTTGCATTAGATTCTTGTGGCTCTTCTCTGTACCTGCTGCAGTGATCCTCGTCATCTTGGTCTTAAAATGTTCTTATTAACCCACTCTACATGATCATGATTTTTTTTTTTTTGCTATTTTGTTAGTCAAAAAAAATCCTATTCATAACGTAGACTGTATGTATGCGATATACGCATAGAACAGACTCACCATGAGTAACACGTCCCTCTGCCACAGAAAGAGCACAGATAATTCACTGAGTCGTGTCCTTTAGTCCCACAGAAGCTGATGCATCAGCGCAAAAGAGCAAGCTGTTTTTTTCAGCATGCAAATTAGCCATGCGGTTTTAAGTTTCGTTTCTGTAAAAAGTAAACACTGAGCACTGTGGGTGACGTGACCGCGTTAATATAAATTAATATTTAAAGAAAAAAAATCTGCGGTGAGATTAATCTAGATCAAAACATTTAATCTATGGCCACCATTAGTTAAAACCAAACGTCGGATTACATGTATTCTACATGGAGATGGATAGACGTTTAATGCCATACTGTGGAAGATTATAGCCTAACAAGCCAAAGAAACAACATTTCCATGGAAACAAGCTTGAGTCAATTCTAGATTTATGTTCTTCTCTGTTTTCTCTCTACTTTCCTGAAAGTTTTAAATTATGATTTATGCAGCTTATATATTGAATACCAGAGCTTGTTAAGTTTTTATGTGATTTACAATAGTAGGGGTAAAGATAGCGCATGTACTCTCATTACCACCATTGCAATTTATAACAGTAGGTAGAGGTTAACAATATCTTTGGGCCGCTGCCATGAAATAACATCTCTCCTGTCTATTAACGTCATTCAACCCACTGTGCTAAGATTCTTTGTTTGATGGATTTGGGTTTTTGTAAATTCAAGTATTAAAAAGTTATATTTAAGCATTTTTTTTAATGATCAAAAATGTTGTCAGACAATGAGGATTTTTCAGTGTTACAACGCAAAGCGCAATAACTTCAAATTTAAAAATAGATTTAACTACAATACTAGAATATCCTTAAGTTAAAATACAGACATAACAAGTAATAAAATACTGTGCAAGTAGTGTTAAACAGTACTCACATAGACAACATAATTTAGTGACACAGTTAACTCTTAAATTTTCATCTTGACAAAGTTTGACTAGTAAAGGTTTGACTCTCTATACTTGCAGGTCGTGGTACTTCTGCCTCCACCTCCTGTGTGTTCTATTGGCCATGGCTCTGCCCGTGAAGAGGCGTCGCCCACTCAAACAGCAGGACCACCCTCAGGCGGAGCACAGCAGCACAGACAACAACTGCAACCAGAAAGATAAGAGCTCATGAGACTGACCCCCTGCACTGGGACAAGCACCGGGCTGTTTACAAAGAACCAAATATTCGAAGGACAGAGAATCACAAACACAAGAAATGTCCCGTCAAATCATCCTGTAGCAAGGATTACAACGACTCCACTTTTGACTCGGATATGGGAAAAATCACATGAGCGCATTGTATAAAGTTAAAGACAAACTGACTCAGTGTTGCCTTGAACCCTCTGTGTACTGGCCAAAGATGGCTGCGGTGTATGTGGAGGATTTCAGTCACTCTCTGCAGATAAGTGTTTTGTGGTGAAACGAGAAGTGTTTTCATGTTCAACAAACATCTGTTATTATCAGCTGCCAATTACAAACAGGCCTTACGATCCTTACAGCTTAGTTTGGTTCTGTCTTTTTTTAAAGTTTAACGGAAGATTAATTCATGTTGTATGTGTTTTTGTATGTAGATGTTTGTAATAACACTGTTTGAAATCCATTTGAACTTTCATTTTAACTCGAAAGATTGTGAATCATTAGACTCCTAAAGTAGGTTACAAATGTTCTCTTACTTTAGTTGTCTAAAATATGCACTCAAGTGTCACTTCATGGGGTTTTAATTTTATCATTTCTTATCTATTGCTTTCTGTCTAATGTTAACTTATCATTTCCATGTTTTGAAGGGATTTCATTTACCCCACTGTGGTGTGTACTACTTATTTCTGACTGTGTAACATTTTTAAAACTCAAAACATGTAAAAGTGGGGGAAAGCAATTGCTTGTTTACATCACTGGATAAGTAGACATGCTCCAATTTTGGAACTGTGCAATTTGTCATTGGACTTTGAGGGAAAATGAGTCTGTAACATTGTAATAGTCTGAATGCAGTGGAGTTGTCCGGGTCATGATTGTTGTAAAGTGGCTTCTTCACCTTATGGGGCCACACACTGGGTTTTAAATAGTTTCTGTCCTCGTCCAGTCACTGTATCATTCCATCTTGTCCTGCCATTAAGATGCCAAAATCCTTTGCCACTCTGTGATTCATGTTGCTGTACTTTGTGTGTTACATGACGGTCACCTTTCAGACATCTTTTTTACGTTTTTATGAACAAACATCTGTGGAGCTCCATGTTTTCCATTCTGGTGCAGTTGTGTTGTGTAGTATATTCCTGCCATTATGGTGTTAGTATTCATGTGGTTGGTAGCTCCTGTAGCCCGGGCCTGACAAATTAAAGGGACCCTCTGAAGGGAAACAGATGTCATTTTCTGAACAGCAATTCTTGCACTGCATGGCCCCCAAACCAGCACAATGCAAAGTGCTGTGCTCATGTGTTGAAAAGTGCCAAATCCTAACTGGCACAACCTTTAGTTATCTGAAAGCCTGGGGTGGGCGTGCACATGTTTATGTCGTATGTATGTGTCTGCTAACATAAGTTATTTTTGTGTGGGGGAAAAAAAGGAAATTTATTGAAAGATTTGTATAACAGTACATTTAAATCCTCACTTATGTGGAAAATAAAGAGAATTATTTTTAAACACAATGACTTGTGAATTTACTTTGTATTATAAAACATGTCCATCAATTCACTACTAACTGTGACAATCACAGTTAAACATTCTAATCACCAATCCTTGTGTTTTATTGAGACAACTAATAACGTGTTGTGGAAATTATCTGTAAAGTATCAAAACATATAAGAAGACTGTGTGTTGGTTTATTACGTTTGCACCAGTAACCAGTATCTACTGAGGGACAGAGTTTCTGTCAGCAGTGAGCCCAGAGCAGTGTGGTAACAACCCTCATACCCCCTAAGTTCCAAGGCCTTCCAAAAAACAATCTACATTTTGGTCAGTCTAGCTGGCCCTTTGGCTGTCTTAGCTCAGACAGGTAACACCTTTACATTAGCATCTGAGCACAGGTCAAGATGATCAAACAATGAACATGTGGCAGAAACAACAGACCCAAAGGTACCTAAAGCCTTCCTGTGAGACTACAGAATTAGACAAAGAATAGTCTCAATTCTAAAATTTTCACTACAAACCAAAATATATTTTGGTAAATAATTAAATTTATAATAATGAATCAAGGGAAAAAACTAATAAAAATAACAACATACATTTGTTCATAAACCACAATATAAAAATAAAAGGCTCCTTCAAATAAGGAGTAATATTTAGGGAATACCATGCTATTTTTGACCCTGACCTCAGCTTGATGAAGGTCTACTTCAAATGCTTCAAATGTTATTTTGAATAAGTTTTGGCTGGAGGGCACAGTCATGCTGTCTCTTATTGTGGAAATGGTACACAGATGTTCTTTAACTCTTCCTACACTATCTTTATTGTTTGCTTTGATGATGATGATGATGAGGATGAGGATGAGGATGAGGATGAGGATGAAGATTAGGATGGCGATAACAGACCTAGTATGGGCGGGGCGTTGTGTTTGGGTGAGGGGCTTGTGTGACAGCAGTGGGCGGGGCGTTGTGTTTGGGTGAGGGGCTTGTGTGACAGCAGTGGGCGGAGCTTGTGGCTGGAGTACTCTGAGGAGTAGTGCTCTTAGGATACAGTATGGTACAATAAAACCACTTACTTTTCCCCACTTTAAAGCTGATTTCAGAAGAAAAAAAAAACCGAACAGGACAGATCTGGAGAGTTAGGTGAGTGTACTTTTGACGGCATGGTCCACGTACAGTGTTACAGACAGAGAGAATACTCGAACCTGTGGAACGAAGCTAAGGTTAGCATGTTAGCCTCTGGGAGTTGCTGTTTGTTGTTGCTTCCAGGCTACGATGCAAAAGCTTTGCAAAACACAACGGAGCAAAAGCGTCCTTTGTCTGGGTGAGTTGGCTGTTGCCGAGTTTTGGTGATATAGTTTACATTTGCTGTTTCGATAAACTTTAAACTTGTGAGAGTTGAAATCCAGATGTTTATTTTCCCTGTCAGCTCTGAACTCAGTGAGCTCTGTTGTGCAATGGCCAGTATATTTAGAAGGTTGTGTGCGGGCAAGAAGCTGGCCTGAGACAGACTCTGCTTTTTATAATGATTTCTTGTCATATTGGCTTCCTCTCAGTTCTCCTGATGCTTGTGTATATCTATGCGCTCAGGCTGTAATAGAAGTTAGTTTACTAATTGCTTATAAATGCGTTAAGTATTGGAGAAGTTGCATTTTGCATCCCTTTGTGTATTTCTTTCATGGATGAACACAAAAGATTTTGATACTAGTAGTTTAGGCGTGGGGAGGAAGTGATATGTCAGCAGTCGTTCCCCGATGACTCAATGGAAATAGGCCGGGCAGACTAGTTAAATTTAGAGGTCAGATCAGATCCAGTTTTGCCACTTCATGTACTGTTCTTATGGTCTGATATTAGCACTTGTGAGTAGCTTATGGCAGGTTTAAGAGGATACTGTCAGTACTTCCAGACTGCAAAACAACCCTGAATACATAATTTTGATTGGATTATGTTTTTTCCCCACCCAGAAATATGTGTGGTCACAAATGGCAAATACATTCAACATACCTAAATATTGTACACTGACCTTATGATAAGACATTTTTTTTGTTTTGTCTGAGTAGAATAGCTTGAAGATCCTAGACTAGCCACTGACCACAACCTCCTATATCTGTACTAATTACATTTAAGTGGCTGCAAGGGTTTAATGAGGTAAAGGCCAGTGTGTCTGATCTGACTGACATCCCCTCAGCATGTGCCTATTGTGTAGCAGACATGGGCGTGGGCCTCCCCTCATGTAATATTCAGACTGGGGGGATGTGAGTGGAGCGCTGCTGTGATAGACTGAGATAGAGAGCGCGGTGAGAGGAGTATTGCTCCATCTTATCACTCAGGTGAGTTTATTTTACCTGCCCCATTATTTGTTATTGTTCTGGTTATTACTGGTTTAATTCTGCTCTACTTAATAAGGTTTGGGTCAGATGTGGGACGTAGTATCTCAACTGGCCAATAGAGGGAGTGATGATGGACTAAGAGTGAGGGTGTGTCAACAGGCTCCTCTTCCCATCAGTAAACAAAGGATTTTTAAAGACATGGACATTTGGCCCCTGAGTGATAAATCAAAACAACAACAACAACAAAACCTTGGAAGAATATTGTTTGATGTAAAACTGTTTATAGCCTTTTATAGTCGTGATTCAACATGTGACCATTTGTGGTTCTCTGAAGTGGAGCTCATTACCAGACAACTGTTGGGATGGTGATCGAGACAGGAAGTGAGAGAGCGCAGGCAATCAATAATGAATGTGCTTTTAATGGTCGACTAAACAAAAGGCTTCAACTATGAATATTCTTTGTCAACATTTTAAGTGGTGCAATTATTTATTTTGGCAAAGGTTTTCAAAAACATTTGAAATGGGTAATGACAGAAATGAACCCTGAACTGGATAGAAGAGATAGTGCTGCTGAGTAAATAATTCTTCAAATTGTTGCATATTGATTTTGTCACTTATTACAAATGTCCGCTCTTTTGAGACAATTCACTTTAAAGCAGGCAAAGATACATGTTTTTGTCTTGTTTTGGAGGTGAGTTATAACAATCCACAAATGTGCATTTTTCAAAGAAAAAAAAAGACATAAATACATGTGCTTCTTTTTAGAATAGGTGGGCAGTCCCATTATGCCCAATTGTGTTTTGATCCACCCTGTGGTCTGTTAGTCAGGAAGAACTGTTATTTTGTGATTCTCTGTATTTCTATTCAATGTAGCTCTGTATCTCCATCATGCACTGAATGAGTGACAAGTATATTTAACCAAAGACCGTGAAGTGTAAACTCTCAGAAGAGGTTGTATTTACCTCTTAAAGCTGCTATTAGTATACATGAATTACAATCCAAACATATCTTTTTTCAAAGGAGAAATGAATTTGAGAATGAATTTTCTCCCGCTTAATCCGGCTGGGTCACGGGGGCAGCACACTGTCCATTACTCATAGGGACCAGACCCTATAAACCCCTCTGCAGGTGGTGAGCCCACAGGAGGGAGGAACTCCCCTACGGTCCCTGATTGTAAACTGTTCATAGGGTGTTGCATGTTTTTGGTTGCAACTGTTGCAACGTTGCCATGTTTTTGTTTGATGGGGGGAAACCTAGTCTAGCCAGAAAATATCAAGACAAAGTTAAATAGTGGATATCGATGCCATGCCTAATATTGCTTGTGTTATTCTGTCTTTCTTTCGCAGGTAGGTGTTGCAGCATTTAGCGTGCAGCCATGGACACCACCACCTCCTTGAAGATGACCTCTCTGGCTGTGCAGAGCCTATTTGGATATGTGGAGGAGGAGAATCTGCCGGCTATCAAAGCTCACCTGGACAAGTTCAGAGACGTTGACAGCAGGAGCGATGTATGTCTACTATAGGGCACAGCAAATATCACATTACTATTAATGGTCTAATAATTGCACTTTTGTGATACCTGGTTAGTAGTGAATAGTATATTTTTTCTATGATGCTTTATGAGGTTTTGATCCACATGCATCTATGGTGTCTGATTGTTTTGAATGTTCACATGCAAAATATATGCCAGTGTGTTAATATCTCTAGCTGACCATTTTTAAATATCTGAATAACTCTACTTGCTAGCACACACCTATTGTTTGTAACACCTTTAGATGTGGGGTTATGTAGATTGCTTAAAATACATTTGGTATAAAAATGTCATGCAAGTCAATACCAGTTGCCGTTCGGGGTTGATGGAGGAAACTTGCTTTTTTTTTTTAAGAATGGACAGACTCCTCTTATGGTGGCATCAGAACAAGGAAATTTGGAGATAGTTCAAGAGCTCATCCGAAGAGGAGCCAATGTTAACCTGGATGATATAGTAAGTGCACTGTTTCATTTGTAAGAATATATCATAAAAATGTGACTTCCAACAGAAAAAAACACAGAGCCAAAAGTAATTAGTTAAATCGCTTAATGATTCAACACAGGTTTCATATCTGTCAAAGTCCTTTGTATCATGAAAACTGATACAGTCATTGTTAAAGCTCACCCTCAGACATTAGCTATATTTGGGTTGAGTCCGTAGATTTTAATAATACAAAAGGAGTATATAATCAAAATTATAATAAAGAAAAGCTGACATATCCGGGGTCCGAGAAATGAAGTCATGGAAATAGGTGAGTCCTCAGTGTTTATGGCTGTGAGCAGGATGTTTCGTCACTACATGCTCTTTGTGCTGAGCTCAACAGACCAGGGCTTAGTCCACAGCTCAGATGAGCCATAATGACACACATTTAACAGCACTTCTGGCTAAATAACAGGATTCAGAGGCTGGCCAACGCCCTGCACATCCATGTTAGCCTTCACAAAACACTCACTAATGCTTCGGCCCTCCTCTGAGACAGCCACACGCTCACGTAGTTCACACGCATGTATACCTGCAACTGGACATTAGTCTCACAGAGACTTAGAGATGAGGAGCACCATGAGCACCTGGTATGACCAGCTGGTAGGTAAGGCCCTGTGTGTGATGGGCCCTGGCTGTGTGTATTCTGTACGCTGTGGACTGGAGCTCTTTTTTAATATTATGTGTGTTTCAACAGGACAGCTGGACGTCACTTATCTGTGCAGCCAAAGAGGGACACATTGAGGTGGTCCAGGAACTGCTGGAGAACGGGGCCAATCTAGAACACAGAGACATGGTAAGAATGGTATTGTTAGATACATACTTTGTGTAAAAACATAATTGTGCAGCATTTACTAAAATGTGTCCAGATAACATTTACTGTATGTAGACCTCATCTTTATCTTTCTTTATAAATCTATAATTATGAATATGTGGCTAAAGTGGTCAGTTTATAAATCTGCAATTGTTTTGGGTGTTGATCCTTAAAATACTTTCTAACTCACTGCACATTGTCTAATGCTGTATCTAACCAAAATAATGACAATAAGCCTGACAAGCTGGTCATAATTTCGTTGTTATCATCTAACTCATATTTGCGTACATGTTATACAAGTTGTATTCCTGCAATGTAAATATTTAAACCTGAGTTGCCTTAACACAGCACTCTATAGTGTCAAGTGGCTTTGGTAGTTACAGTTGGATCTGTTTTATCTTGTGGTTATTCTTACTCTGTGTTTCTCTCTGTTGTAGGGAGGCTGGACTGCTCTCATGTGGGCAGCTTATAAAGGCCGTACTGAAGTGGCACGGTTGCTTCTGGAAAAGGGAGCCAACCCAAACATCACTGGGCAGGTATGCCATAAGTACAAGTAAAACATATATTAGTGGGTGACAAAGTTAACTTTAGTCAGATTTGTGGTAGGTTATAGCCTCAGCACACTAAAACTTGACTTGTATTGTTGTCCTTCCAGTACAGCGTCTACCCAATCATCTGGGCAGCCGGGCGGGGCCATGCAGAGATTGTCCATCTCCTGTTGCAGCACTCAGCCAAAGTCAACTGTTCAGATAAGGTACGAATAACCATAGAAACCGGGAGGATTCCTATGAGCTCAGAGATCATCTTTCCCCATATTAAAAGTATAATCTCTTCTGTCTGTTCCTTGTGTAATGTTCAGTACGGTACCACCCCTCTGATCTGGGCTGCCCGAAAAGGTCATTACGACAGTGTAATGCATCTTCTGGCTAATGGAGCTGATGTGGACCAAGAGGGAGCGGTAAGAGATTGATACAGAAGAAGTCAGTATAATTCAGATTCAGCAAGTCAACAGACAAATAAACTGATTTTTTTTTTTCTATTTTAACTTTTAATGTTAATGAAAGATGTTATTAATGCCCAAAGTTTTGTTTCTAATTCATCTGTGAGATAAAGTTCCTTTCTCTTATATTAGCCATCTATTTTTAAAAATCTATTATCTAACATTTTTTAAATAATCTGTGTCTGAAATGTAATTATAATTTATCTTGTTTAGCCGTGCAAATGGTTGACCTGAAGCTTCTTTTTGGCAGAACTCCATGACGGCTCTCATTGTGGCGGTGAAGGGAGGTTACACAGATGTTGTGAAGGAGCTGTTGAAGAGGAATCCCAATGTCAATATGACAGACAAAGATGGGAACACTGCCCTCGCCATCGCAGCCAAAGAGGGCCACACTGAGATAGTGCAGGATCTGCTGGACGCTGGGACCTATGTCAACATCCCGGACAGGGTGACTACTTCACTTGTACTTCTGTGGCATAGTTATGGCTTTCTCTTCTGTAGTATGACTCATTGCCCTTTTGCTCCATTTTTTCTAGAGTGGCGAGACAATGCTAATTGGAGCCGTGAGAGGAGGTCATGTGGAGATAGTGAGAGCTCTTCTGAACAAATATGCTGATATTGATGTCAGAGGCACGGTAAGAAGAGCAATATTCTAGTCTACTGGTTTTTATTTCTGAAGTGTTAAAATTCTAAAGTAGAATTATGGGTATGGTACATTTCTTTAGGATGGCAAGACTGCCCTCTACTGGGCAGTTGAGAAAGGTAACGCTACCATGGTTCGAGACATCCTTCAATGTAATCCTGACACTGAGAGCTGCACTAAGGTAATGTAACTAACACAACATAACTTTTTTGTTTTTTTATTGTATTTTTCAATGGAATCAACACTACACAATCAATGTGGTAAATGCATGTACCTATACATGTTTTATGTGTGCTTGGTTTACAGGACGGTGAGACTCCACTTATTAAAGCCACAAAAATGCGGAATATAGAGATAGTGGAGCTGCTGCTAGATAAAGGAGCCAAAGTTTCTGCCATGGACAAGGTAAACAAAACACATTCTGCTATTTGTGATATTTTCTATTTCAAAACCCTAAAAGATTTGTACATGCACACATTGTTTACAGAAAGGAGACACGCCCCTACATATTGCTATCAGAGGGCGCAGTCGGAAACTGGCAGAGCTACTGTTGAGGAACCCTAAAGATGGCCGCCTACTGTATCGTCCCAATAAGGCTGGAGAAACGCCGTACAACATTGACTGCACTCACCAAAAGAGTATTCTCACCCAGATCTTTGGAGCAAGTAAGCTCTTTTCTATTAATATCTATATCTGTTTATTCATATGCCTATTTAATATTGTTAATGTATTTGTATGTGTTCAGAGCACCTTTCACCTTCTGAATCTGATGGAGACATGCTGGGCTATGACCTGTACAGCAGTGCTCTTGCTGATATCCTTAGTGAGCCCACCATGCAGCCACCCATCTGTGTGGGACTGTATGCCCAATGGGGCAGCGGCAAGTCTTTCCTTCTTAAAAAACTAGAAGGTAAATCCTCTCTGAAAGTATATAGTGAATAGAATATATAAACTCTCCATTGAGTTGACCTCAGTCCCTGTGGTTTCCCTCAGATGAGATGAAGACATTTGCTGGGCAGCAGATTGAGCCACTCTTCCAGTTCTCGTGGCTAGTGGTCTTCCTCACCCTGCTGCTCTGTGGCTCAGTAGCTGTTGTCTTGGGTTTCACTGTGGATCCTAAACTGGCCATAGCGGTCTCCCTCAGTCTCCTGGCTCTGCTTTATATTTTCTTTGGTAAAACACTTAAGTTTACTAAGTGATTTGTCCTGTTTTCAAACCATGATGAAGAGCAGTAGTTTAGTTTGAAGTGATGCAACTTGTTTCTTAAATTCACAGCAACTATATGCTGTATAAGAGGATTAATATATATGGTTAATCTTGTTATTGTTTTAATGTACACTAGAGGGCGCCATTGTATTTGTGATTTCTGACCTCTTTATCCCGACAGTGCTGGTGTACTTTGGGAGTCGGCGTGAAAGGGAGAGCTGGAACTGGGCCTGGGTCCTCAGCACCCGACTGGCCCGCCATGTGGGGTACCTGGAGCTGCTGCTCAAGCTGATGTTTGTGAACCCACCGGAGCTTCCGGAGCAAACCACCCGTGCTTTGCCTGTTAGGTAGGCCTCTGTGCAAAAACCTTAAGCAAACTATATCTTCCTGGCGTTTCAGTTATTTATGTCCATCCCAGATTCTTATTCACGGATTATAACCGCCTGTCCAGCGTGGGTGGGGAGACGTCAATGGCAGAGATGATTGCTACACTCTCAGACGCTTGTGAGAGAGAGTTTGGCTTTATGGCAACCAGACTTTTCAGAGTTTTTAAAAATGATGAAATTCAAGGTATTCACCAGTCTGAAATCTTTACATTATATGCAACACTTGTCATTTTCATCACAAAACAATTCTGTACTTCCATGACATTGCAATGACATTGCATTGTTTTTCCCCAAAAAAGGCAAAAAGTGGAAGAAAACATGCTGTGTTCCTTCATTTGTTCTGTTTGCCATTACGATTGGATGCCTCATCACTGGAGTGGCCTTGTTGGCCATATTTAAAGTAAGTTGGAGTGATTCAATTTTTGATTATATGAACTGTGTTCATGTTTTACATCCTCTGCTCTCCAGGTGGACCCTGAGAACCTGACTGTGAATGCAGTGTTGATAGCTATGGCCAGTGTGGTGGGCCTAGCTCTACTGCTGAACTGCAGAACATGGTGGCAGGTGGGTGACTCTGTCCTCAATTCTCAGAGGAGACGTCTGCACAGTGCTGCCAACAACTTGCACAAACTCAAGAGTGAAGGCTTTATGAAGGTATTGAACAAAATGTTAAAGTTACAATTTCACACCTGAATGTACATGTGACTGTTTATATTGTTGTTTCATAGGTTCTGAAGCAGGAGGTGGAGCTAATGTCAAAAATGGCTAAAACCATAGATGGCTTCACACAAAACCAAACTCGGATGGCTGTGATTATTGACGGCCTGGATGCTTGTGAACAAGACAAAGTGCTGCAGATGCTTGACACAGTCAGTACTTTCATAACACTTGTAATGCAATAATTTGTGTTTTTCTTTTGCGATATTCCCCTGTTATATTTAGTTAAAAGTGAGTACTATGCAGTCTGTGTTGGCCATTTGTTTTCTGGCCCCAAGGCAAACTAAATCACTGTCCTGTGACACTGAGTCTCCAGTTAGAACAGAGGAAATCCCCAGCAGCATGTACTTGACACTTTTCTTACAGCCATAATTACACCTAAACTACTACTATGCACTTATGTAACCCAAGTAAGAAACATCAATCTTTTCTATGTATTCATCACATTTTTTCATTTATATTGTATGTTTCAGGTGCGGGTGTTGTTTTCCAAAGGTCCTTTTATCTCCATTTTTGCCAGTGACCCTCACATAATCATCAAAGCTATCAATCAAAATCTGAACAGTGTGCTGAGAGACTCCAATATCAATGGTCATGATTACATGAGAAACATTGTGCACCTGCCAGTCTTCCTCAACAGCAGAGGCCTGAGCACCGCCAAGAAACTCTGTATGGCCACACCTTCCAACGGAGAGGGAGGGGTCGGGGAGGGTACGGCAACACAGTACAAAAACTGTTTGTTTCAACATTTGTTTTATACATCAGTAACCCACAGCATTCATTTTCAGGATGGCATGAAGATATGGATCGGAAATTTTCTCAAAACAACTTGGGCCAAGACCAGTCCAAGTTAGGAAGCAAAACCGCCTTAAACCGCAGGGTAATGATTCTAAAGTCATTCTGATGCATAGTTAACCAGGGTGCAACAATTAAGCTTGTGATAATTAGAAGTAGATCACTTGGGAAGAAGAGTTCAAATCAGTTATGTTGCTCCTAATGAGTTTTCATATCCCCTGGCAGAATTTTTCAGTACCATTTAATATATATACTTCAATGCATAGCATAATTTTGATAATTGAACCAATCTGAACCACTCAACACACAATACAAATAGTCTCACCGGTTGCACTTTTTTATTGATCAGGAAACATCCATTTGTTGAAGCTCCTGTTTATTGTCAGCCCTAACTGCATGAAGCGGCCATGTTAGAAATCCAATGAGCAGGGTGTCTGGTGTGTGTCCTGATAGACTGGCTGTAATGGCTGTTAGTCTTCCTGCAGTGATGGCACAGTCTGCTGACAGGCCGAGCAGCAGTGGGTCTTTGTGACAGAGCACTGGCACAGGTCTGCTGGCAGGAGGCTAAGTGGCTCTGTGCTGCAGAAGCCAAACTCCCAGTGCCCCCTGCCCCCTACTGTTTATTTGTTTGTCATTTATTTATGCTTGTGCTTTGTTTACTACCCACCGTTATTAGTGTGCCCTGTCATTATGGGGTGGCATGCTCTAATCATTTGCCCCCTGCCACTAGCTGTTCCTTGGCCACAGGGCTCGCTTCTACAAGTGGAGGTTAAAACAGGGCAATGATGTAGTGACTCTCCATTTGATTTGGTGTCACTGAGTACAGTCTCTCGGTTGCACATTATCCTGGCTTAACAATGATCTTAAGAATAAGCAGACAGAACTAGTCATAGTGAGTTTTTTTTACAGAAAACCTATTTATAGGGCAGATCCAAGGCAAGGCTGTCTTCAGTGTGTATAACTTTTTTGTGAGTGGAGGCCATCTTTTATTTTTCAGAGGAAGAGGTCATGAGACCCACATTACGACTTCAAAGTCCACCAAATGCCTGGGCTTGGCTCATGACCATGGCAGCTGTCTGATATCATCACAGATGTTCTGTGCGAGATCTGAGTCTGCCTCTCTTGTCTCAGATTCTCTCTCACGCACACATACTATGTTTTACCCACAGAAACACAGTCTCGGCTAGTATGCTCATTATAGATGTGTATCAGTGATTAATCCTTTATTATCTTATTTATATGTCCCCATACTGAGTGATATTTGAAGCACACTCTTTTGTAGATGTTAAGCTGTATTCTTGAGGAATAGGCGATACAGTAGTCTGTTAACCACAATATAAAGAGCATTGTTCTTGTATTGAATATAGGACACGTATCGGAGGCGCCACATGCAGAGGACGATCACCAGACAGATGTCCTTTGACCTGACAAAGCTGCTGGTGACAGAGGACTGGTTCAGTGACATCAGCCCACAGACCATGAGGAGGCTACTCAATATCGTCTCCATCACAGGTGTCCCTCTAAGATACACTACGGTTTAAAACTTTATTTATTCAACAAACACAAAAAACACCAGAATACAGTACGCATACACACCTAGAAATGTTAAGTTAAAGATGTATATATGTAAATAATCTCTTCTCGAAGTACTAATTGATTGGTTTGTCTCTTCATCCCTAATAAGGTCGTTTGCTGCGGGCCAATCAGATCCTCTTTAACTGGGACCGCCTGGCCTCATGGATAAACCTGACCGAGGAGTGGCCCTACAGAACCTCCTGGATCATCCTGTTCTTAGAAGAGACTGATGGTGTATCAGACCAAGTCACTCTCAAGACCATCTATGAGAGGTACAGGCACTTGATTATTCTTTGTTTTTATATGCTTGTTACCACCGGGGGGCAGTAGAAGATTTGAGCTCTCAATGCATAACACTGTTACCTATCCTTTACAATGGGCGATCCCCCCAAGAGGGAACAAAGTGGACTGTCTGTGGATTTTAGGAGAGCAGAGCATATTTGGTCAGTGTTGTGCATCAGTGGATGGTCTTTAAAGGTTACTCTGTCACAGTGGACTGGAGCCTGAGCCCACAGGGAGCACACACACTCACTGTCATTAGCATATAGCCTCAGCACAGTAGCTAACTCAATTAACATTGAAATACAGACCCTGCAAAATTATGTTGGTATATATTCTACTTGTTGTGATGACAATCCAAATGGTTGCTCTGTTCTGCTGTGGCCATCAAAGAAGCGTCTTAATGATGATGACAGGAAGCCTCAAACGGGCTAAACGCAGCGCCTCTTCTCCAGCCCTTATCTCTGGCTCTGATCTTCAGCTGATAAGACTGTAGCCTGTGCATCTCGCTGAGCCTCTTCCTCTTTTAGCTGCTTCACTGCTGTGAGTTATGTGTGAGCAGCACTTCCTGCACTAGCCTCTCATAACCTCAGGCCTCTGCCTTTGTGCTGGACTCTATACATAGATATGACATGTTTGCCTCTACCACAGTTCAGCATATACACCATTCCTCCTTTCTCTGTTTGATCAATTCAACTGCAGCATTGTGCTAAATATTGTCCTATTGTTGGGCTGAAGCATTTAGTCACAACAGAAATGCACATCCCCAGAGTGCTGCGCGTTAAGAGAATATATTAGTGTTGAAGTGAACATGGGGGTGAGTCAGCCTTATAGGTCAACTGTCACCACAGATCTTAGTCATAAGGCTGCATGCTGCTCTCTTCTGACCCAAGCTACAGCTACATTGGAAAACAGTGTTTGCTTCAAAGTACATTAACTCTTTGTATATTTAGCACATTAGACTCAATCCATGATTTACAAAATGACCTTGCCTGTTACAATAATATTTAACATTTTCAAAGTAGGTCTTTTGAAAAACTCACGCATTCATTTTTAGTAGCCTTCATAACCATGGCAACATTTCACAACACCTCAAAATTGTCGGTACAGAACATGTTGATGTCTGTAAGTCTGTTGGTTCCTATAACTAACACCCAGTGTATAATGCTCCCTGTTGTGTACTTGCATGTTCAGGGGTAATGGACATCTTGGTAGTGAGGAGCAGTCTCACTTTGTGTGGTGTGGCCTTTGTTCACAATGTACCAGTGTGTCATATCTGCTGCTGTATTTTAACTGAATGTGTTTAGTATAGTAATGAGCTTTTCAATTTCTCAGTGGAACAGAGAACCTCTATACTCCAGTGTCCCTACCGCGGGGCCAGTACAGCTAATCTGATGGAGAATGTGTAATCGGGTAATAACCTCAGCCATTCGTAGCATTAACAGTGAGAGCAGGAGCGGCCCAGACTGATGCAGGTTAGAGGAAGATGAACAAAGGTGCTGGTGTGACGAACAGATATTGGCTCTTGTCTCAAAGCTCTCACATAAACAGTGAGAATGTTTGTCTCACAGGACCTCCAGGGAACACTACAGCTCACGGCAGCCTGTGTCTTGGCCCAGTGACAGAAATAGAACAAAACAAGTGCTTTGGATCATCTCTCAAATTTGTACCCATCAAATTAACAACCCTAATGCTAATTTATAAATGTTTGTTTCTTGTCACTCGTGCATAAGAGTTAGTTGGAGCCTTGTTACTCCATCTCTGCTCAAGGGTGTGTGGCTTTGGCTGCCATACCAGCCATCGTAGTAATTTCAAACAACATTTTCCTGGTTTCCATGGTTTTTATAATAAAGCCCCATGTTTCTTTTCTTGGTTACTTTCTACTAAGTAAGTAGTTAAACATATTAACTACTATACTCTTCCACAGACTAGTAAAAGCATAGGTTTGTAAAACAGTCTAGACTCACACCTAGAAACCCGTCCCTTTGGTACATCCTTCCAGATGTGTTAGATATTGTGAGGTTGATGGTACAGCTGCCAATTTCAGTAGAATAGTGTTTTATGACCAAGCTTACGGCGATAGAACTTGTATAACGTTAGTTGTCAGAGACTCCAGTCTATTCATAGATTTTTTTCTACTTAATAACACTCGAAATTAATGTGCAGGCAATGAAGTCTTAATAAGTACTTTAAGATGACACTTCACTCCCGTAATTGGCACAGTTATTAATCTGTCACAAGGATATCCTCACATAAAAGCCTGTGTAGTTGATTTCCTTTGTGTTCCTTTGTGTGAAGTCCTGTTTATCTTTGAGAGGGAACTACTGTTATTTAGAGTTGAAGAAGATCTACACATTTCTCCTGAAAATTTAAAACCGACTTTTTACACCTAATGATCCTACGCTCGTATTACTGCAATGGTGGCTGGGGATTAGAGGCAGTGGGGGAAGGGAGGTGGACAGACATTGAACAGAACACTGACACTATCCAGTCTCCGGAGGTGAAATCAGACTAGATCAGAGCATGCAGCAACTACCGCAGCACCAAGTATTACCCAGAAAAAACATAATACTTGGTAGTACACAGTAGTACACAATAGTACACACAGTGTGTATAACTGCAGTACAGTGCAGTATACTTACTCAGTATACAGTGGCCCTGCTTTTCACCTGTGCCTCAGGCATCTCTGATTTTGAACGCTGACTCAGGTAATGCTTGGCTTCCTCTCAAATCGCTGGCACTCAGTGTGGCTGACCTTGGTTTGGCCACTTTGAATCCTCTTCTCATTTTAGCCACATGTGCTGATACTAAACTAGACTTTAGTATCGTCTGGTCCTGTTTCTTGTACTTCTGAATCGTAAGAATAGTGAAAATGTAAGAATTGTGAAAATGTGTGTAACTTCTGTGCCCACTTTGATAATAGATAATATAATTTTTAAATCTGTAAGAAAAACAAAAGTCTTGGGATTTTAGGGATTTTATTTTTTATTTTATGTCAGTTCACAACAATTGTACGTAAATGGAAATGTTTGGCCACAAGACCTCTCTATGTTTGTTTGGATGTGTGTTATTCAGAGGAAGTGGTAAAGCAAAGCAAAATGGCACATAGGAAGGCATGAGTGAGCGGATTGTGCTTTCTCATGTGTGGGAGTCTGAGGAGAAGGGCGAAGCATGTCATCTTTGACCTGCTAGCATTTTGGATAAGTGCAGAAAGCTCCACTGGCAGCAGCACACCAGAGCAGTTGGGCTGGAGACTGGAGTGCTGTGGCTATAAGCTGCTTCTGTCAAAGAGCCCATTGTGTGGGGATGCCTGCTTCTAAGTAGTCCCAGTCTGAAACTAATATGACTGGCTTCCTTAGCACTCCTAACCGAGCATTCATCTTGTCATTTGGCCACTGATGGCTGATAAGAAGGCTTTGTTCATTTGGTCTGTGTCGTCTGTTCACTGTTAGGATGACTAAATCTGAGATGTGTGTGCACTGCTTAATGCCAGACCCAGTGGCTCATCACTAGTGGACTGTTAATGATGTCATTTGGAGTGGTTAAACCTCAGTAACAAACCTCTTGTCCTTAAATGGGTACTCTGTGTCCTGTTAACATTGGCATTGTTTAAAAACTCTTTGCAGTTCATTGCTGCCCATACATTTCCTCCATGAAAACACCAGTAAATGTCAAGTGCTTGATCATCTATCTTCTGTTGCACTTTGGAAATATCATTTTTGACGGCTTTCTAAATTCTAAGGGTCGCACAAGAGCATCTTAGTGTCTATCATGGCCCCCTCCTCCCAGAAACTAGATGGCGAGACATCTCAAGGAGCTTATCCTCCAAATAAATAAATAAATAAATAAATAAATAAATAAATGAATAAGTAAGTGACAGAATGTAACCCTCTCCTCAACATTAGAAAATGAATCCCAGACTGAACTGTGTGTTTCATTGTTTTGTATAAGCACATTTTCAAATGAAATGTTTTTCTGAAAATTTTTACTGCACATCTCTGCAATCTGGTATAATTTAAGGTAAAGTCCCCTCAGGAAATTTACGACCCATCCTTTGATGTCTCTTGGGCAGCCTGTCAGTGCAGTGCCACGCCTAGGTGCCCATCTCCAGATCTTGAGCAGACTTGTCAGGACCTTAGCTGAAGGATTTTTACCTATGGTCCAAACCATTTTAAATGACAAAAGTGTTTTGATGCTTTATAGTCTATCACGACGGTTATTTGACAGGATAGTTTCACTGCTGTATTTGGTGATAACGGCCTGATGCTAAATGTGGTGCATGTCATGCTTCCGTCTGCTGCTCGCTAAATGATGCTGCGATTGTCATCTTCTGAGGTTTCCTCCTCTGCTCAGGCCAGATAACAAGCCTTATTCTATCAGTGCTCCTACACCCCCGCACTATCTCACCTTCTCCAAATCCACGTGGCTCTGCTCTCATGATGGCGGCTGCTGCTGCATATCTCTACAATCTGAGCTTGACTTCTTTCCATTTCCTCTTATTTTCTCTGAATGTGTTACTGTGACTTCTAATGTGCTCACCAGTCACAGTAAACTCATTTTGAGTTTGTAGTTTGTATAAACAAATCACCTTAAAAGTATAAATACATGCATAATAACAGATTCTTGACAATAATACATTTTTACGTCCTTGCTCTATGTGAAGGATTTCCAAGAGCATCCCAACCACAAAGGATGTGGAGCCACTGCTAGAGATTGATGGAGACATCAGGAGCTTCGAGGTGTTCCTATCCTCAAGGCAGCCCTCGCTCACTGCCCGAGACGTGGAGATGTTCCTGCCCTGCACCGTCAACCTCGACCCCAAGCTCAGGGAGATCATCGCAGGTTAGAAGCCACTAAACACTAAAATATGGGCAAAAAATAGTAACCATTACATTTTAAATGTTAAGCATTTATTACCATTTTAAACAATAATTGTCAAATACTACTTTTATAATTTTCTTCAAAGATTGGACATGTGATAAAAGGCATCAAGAGTCAGCTGTCTGTGAATGTGTGAAATTAAGTCACCAACTGAGTTTGAGTTTCAAATGAAGTATAGCATGACTTGTTTTAATACCGCCCATGTAGGTATAGCAGGCATTTCCCTAAACAGAACTCCAAATACTAGTACAAATATGACATGTAATCATTCTTGTAACTGAAGTGGAAGCTTGTAGCTGTCAAACCTCCCCTCTGTACTGAAGTGGTGTGGATGTGACCTGTACACTGGCTGTAGTGGAGAGGATTGCACAGAGCTGCAGCAGTGTCTTGTGTGATGTGTGACTTTGTGCCAGCTCATTTTGGCAGTGACACTACTCTGAACATTGCACCAGGCTGTGCTCTGATCGCCCGGCGCTCACACACCCACAGACTCAGCCTCATTTCCAAACAATCAAATGTCGAGCAGGTTTCAGCTCTAACACTTTGAGGTCGGCAAAATATTTTCACCCGCTCGCACCAATCTGCCACTAGCGCCTGACCAAATTTCACAGTTTGTAGTTCCACTGACATCATAGAGCCTGGTGGTAGTGAGGGAAGCTCAAGTGCTGTTTACGTGCGTCAGCGTGCACTCGGTCCACTGTTTAAGACCGTCCAGAGAGAATGCTCAGGGTCCTTGGTTACTACACAAGAGGGCTGTGCTAGGACTGTAAAAAAAAAACAACAAAAAAACAAAACACAAAATGCATCAGAAAGCGTATTTACATTTCACTTTCTATTTCTCAATTTTATCCCTTGTTCAGCGTTTTGTAAAATATTTTACATGGTACTTTGAGATTCAAGTAATTTTACAGCTCTCTGCGTTCATTTTTCTCAGCCAAATCTCTACTGCTTTAACTTTGTAAAGAATTTGAAATAATGCCAAATATTAGAAAAAATGTGTGGGTGGATCTAAGAGCTCTTTATAGTCATGGCCAAAACTTCCACTGATAAACTGTCTTCTCATTCACTGGCTGTGTCCCCTGACTCTGTCCCCTCTTAGATGTGCGTGCCGCCCGGGAGCAGATGCACATGGGGGGAGTGACCTATCCCACGCTGCCCCTGCATGAGGCAGGGACCCGGGGCCCTTCGGGGTACAGCCAGCACCCGGCCACCTGCTCCCCCAACGGATCATTTACTGGATCTCTGCCCCCTCAGCCTCACAGCGCATACTTCAGTGGAATGACTGGTCCTCAGCACCCCTTCTACAACAGGGTGAGCCAAGCAGGCCAATGGGGTGGTACCAGTGACGCTTAATAGTGCTCACTCACGCATTACATTACTTTACTTGGTGTCTCACGCATCCATTGCATTTTACTACCAATTGCCTGGTAAGTTCAGATAGATCTAGGTACACACTGGTTAACTCCATCGTATCATTTAGATGATTTCTCCCTTTTTCGTTTGTCTATTATTTTGCCCATTTTGTTTATAGCCTCTGTCCTCATGTCCTTCCCATTGCTTTCTCTCCTCATAGCCTTATTTTCCCCAACATGTGTATCACCTGCCCCGGCATTATCCGCACCACCCCCCCTACTCATCCTCGCGCCCCCCCATTAAACCAGCTCAGCCTAAGGACAACACCGGTGAATCTGTAAGTACTGGTAGATCTCACTGTATGCCTCTACTCACCACTTCTTCATACTTGCGATTGCAGTGTGTGTTTAATTATCATCACAAAATACCTTCAAAATGACACTGTGTTGTTTTTTTTTTCTTATTGAGACCCGGTTGAATTG
>JACN01043120.1:0-11303 GCA_000787155.1 Scartelaos histophorus | reverse complement strand
TTTAAGGGATTCTTTATTTTATGTATTTTTATGTACATTCAAAGTATTGATCTCATCTATTTCTTTTTTCTGTTTTATAATTTCAGATTTAATTTTGTTTTTCATATTTTCAGAGTGCATCTGTTGAAGTCTTAACAATTTGTTTTCCAAACATACAAGTTTGTATTGATTTGCTTTCTTTTGGTAAGAGGAGATACTTATTATTTTGCCTCTCATTACTGCCTTAAGTGGGTCCCAAAGAATCCCTGGGGAGACCTCATTGTTGTCATTGTGTGCAAGGTACTCCTCTAGTGCATTTTTTAAATCTTCTTTTATATTTGGATAGTTAAGAATGTTACTATTTAACCTCCAGATAGTAGATCTTTTCTTACTAGGTAAACGAACATTCACATAAACTGGGTTATGGTCAGAAATTGTACAGGGCCCAATTTCACTGCTTTTGACTCTGAGTAGGTCATTTTTGAACATAAAATAATCTAGGCGAGAGTAGATGAGGGAGTAGATGAGTCATGAGGGGGTGAATAATGAGTATATTCTCTCCTGGTTGGGTTATCATCTCTCCATACATCAATTATTCCCATTTCTTCCATCATATGTGCCATCTTTTTCCTTATCGTTCTAGTGTTGCCTTCCCCATTTGAAGAGTCAAGTGTACCATTTATTGTAATGTTGAAGTCTCCCCCACATATTAAGATTTCTTGACTTTTTGTTGTAATTAGTTCAAAAATATATTTATGAAGGGACCAATTGCTACCAGGAGGGACATATACATTGACTAAAGTTACCAGAGTAACTTCAATCTTTCCTGTTATCAGGACATATCTGCCTTCCTTGTCTTTGTGCTCTAATATATACTCATAGTTCAATGCCCTGGATATCAGAATCGCCACTCCTCTCCGCCGTGCTGAACTATGAGAAGAATAAAACACATGATTAAAACCCAACCTGTTCAATTTTGAGTGCTCCTCATCTGAAAGATGCGTTTCTTGCATCAATGCAATTTCTAATCTCTTTTGAGTGTATACAGTGCCTTCCACCTTTTGACTGGACTATGCAAGCCATTAACGTTGATTGTAACTAGTTTTATATATTTATCAGACATGGTGTTATTTGATTTGTTACATTATGCATATGTTCCCTGCTCCCTGTAATAACAAGTGAACTCAAAACAAAAGTAAAACAAAACATTTGAAAGCAGTAACGAACAAACTTTGGTGGTATTAACTCCGAAGGTAGGGGTCTTTGAGGTAGACCCTGTAGAAATCCAAAGGGCAACGTCCTCATCAGTTTGTGGAAAGTGGCCCTTATTGGCTGAGGCATGTGCTATGGGAAGACACACCGCAAGGACCACACACTTCTTGTTTCACACCAAAAACCGCCATATCTTTAAGCCCACACCCACAAGAAAAGTAAAATAATAGATTCTTCTCAGTGACAACCTCCCAAAAAACACCTTAATCCCCAGAGGGCGCAGCTGCAGTTCTTCTAAAAGCTCTCAACTTCTCTTTGTAGATTGGGTGCAGCCCTGGGTTTGGTGCATTTGAGCAGTTCCTCTGGTCCCTTTGGTCCAGGTCAGCTGCTTCAGTTGCTCCAGGATTGTTTCTGCTGGTTTGATAATCACAACTGGAAAGCCTCTTCTGGACATGTCTTCACTTCACTTCACTAGCCTTGCAGTTGTTCTGCCGTAGTCTGTGATGGTCTATTGTATGCTAATGCTAGCGTTTTTTCGAAGTTGGTTTTCTTACGTAAAGCCGCTGTTAAGTGTATTTCTCCCCCCCTCTATCTTATCTTTGATTTACAAGATCTATTTCGCCATTTAGAGGGGGTTGGTATTAGTTATTTTGGTCAAGTCGGGAGCCCTCTCACCATGCAGCCATCATGTTGTTGTTCCAACCGGAAGTCGAGAAAAGCTGTTCTGAAAGAGGTTCACTTAAGTCACCAGGGGATAGTAAAATCCAAAGCCCTAGCTCGCAAATATGTTTGGTGGCCAAATTTTGACTATGACATTGAACATATCTGTAAGGAGTGTCACATATGTCAGTTTGAGCAAAAAATGCCACGGCATGTACCACTCCACCCATGGGAGTTTCCTGGGGAATTTTGGAAAAACTGCACATAGACTTTGCTGGCCTGTTCTTGAACAGCATGCTCATGATAGTGGCTGGACTGTTTGCCTCTTATAGACTTCCTGAACAGATAGTGATTGACAATGCTACCACTTTCACTTCTGAAGAGTTTCAAACATTCATGACACAAAACGGCATCTTGCACACAATAAGTGTTCCTGGACACCCTGCTACAAATGGTCTGGCAGAAAGATATGTTCAGACTTTCAAAACAGGCATGAAAAAACTTGGCAGCTACACTGGCAGTATTGATGACAAACTGTCACTGTTTCTTCTACAGTACTGTTCCACTCCAAGCTGTACTACAGGTCAGTCTCCAGCGAATTTGTTTCTTCACAAGCAAACCCTGCACAAAAGAAAAGGTTCGCAAAAAGCAGTATCAACAAAAAGCGCATCACGACCGCACATCTGAAGACTGTTCTTTCGAGATGCACGATTCAGTGTATCTTCGCAATACAGTGGGAGGAGTTCACAAGTGGATTCCTGGACAAGTAGTGAGACAAACTGGACCAGTGTCCTATGAGGTAAAAGAAAGAGACTCTGATATGGTGCACAGATGCCATGGAGATCAGCTTCGTGCCAGAGCAAGACCAGAAACAGAGACTGTGAGCCCGAGAACTGAAACACCAGAGCAAAACACTGAAGATCACACACCTGTGGAGAGCAATGCAGATTCTGTCACACAGCCATCAGATCAGGTAGAACATCCACCTGTGACTTTAAGATGCTCTGAGCGTGTGTGTAAAAAACCTCAGAGATATTTGGAATAGTATTATCTATAGAAGTTAAAGTATTCTAAAGAGTTGTATTTGCTGATATGTTTGGTTCGTGCCATACCAGTGTGTCATGTGAATTTTAAATTGATGAAAAAATTGAAGTAAATTGTTGGGTCACATAGTGGTCGCAATGTTTTTATATTGACTATGTTTTGAAATGGTATACAATCTGCATATACTGTTTTTATTTTTTGGTATATGTTTATGCTATGGTAAGTCATCTTTTAAAGAGGGGATGATGTGGTGTATTTGCCCCTATGTTGCCTGTGAGTATTGGCGTGGCCTGTGGTGGCGCTGTTGTGCATGCGCCTGTCTTTTCGCTGTTACTTGTTGAAGTGTGCAGTAATAAACATGACTCAGTTTGCCTCAAACGCACCTGTTCTCGAGTCTCTTGTCTAATATAATACACCTAGTTTTTCAACCACTGTGCTGCAGCCATGGATCTATTAAAATAACTGACTGCAGTTAACGTGGTGGCCACTCACTGTTTTTTTTGTTTTGTTTTGTTTTTTTTAATTCAACACACAAGTGGGTGTGCAAATAAGATCCAACACACAAGGCTGTGTGTCGTCAGTAGTTACATGTCTGGATGAGGGAACATAAACAGAACATATGTTGTAACAATAACACAATACAATGAGAATAATCAAGCAACATTAAAAGTGCATTTGCATAGTTAAGGAAAGAAAAAGACGTTAGCAAGGGAAGTAGAGTTCATTCAGAGACTTAACTCAGAGTCCATAGAGTCCAAGGGAATTTCACACATGTAAGAACACACTTTTTGAGCTTTAGTTCCATTCATATATTTCAGAGATTTTATGTATAATTTGAGTTAACTTTTAAAACAAGTAAAGTTAAGGGGACACTTCTGGATTTTACATTTGTGGATGAAAATTTTGGCGAGACATAATATTAAATTGACACAGAGTTGTTCTTTTTTTTTTTTTGAAGTGGTACCAAAAATGATAACATCTCTATTTAGCAAGACTGGTAAGGAAGGAAATATGGAATGTATCCAGTGTTGCATTTCAGACCAAAAGGATTGGATTGTAGCACAAAAGAAAAAAAGATGATCGGTGTTTTCAATTTTCTTTTTACAAAAAGTGCAAATGTTTTCTTGAATTTTAAAGCGCATTTGGAGTCATTCTTTGGATGGATACATGTTAGTTCTTAGTTTTACTATTGCTTCTCTATCAAATTTTTTAAATATGTCATTTTTACTTTTAAAACCAGGGAATATTTGTTAAACATTTTCTAATAAAATGATTCTGTTTTTTTTTTTTTTTAATTATTATGGAGTTTTTTGTTTGTTATTGACATCCTTGTATTGATGACGTAGGGAAATGTGGGTGAATAGTTTGGTCAGCAAAAACGAACTCTATGGGGAGTGCATTACATAATCGCATGAAGTCCAAATATGAAGGATTAAAATCATGTTTTGTACAGAATTGATTGTAATTTAGTAAATTTCCACTATCACCCATTTAGTGTGCTATAGACCAAATATTTCTTTCAAAAACAGTGATTTGTTACGATGTAAAATATATCGGTTATTCCATATTATTGTGGAGTGTGGGGAATAGTTATGAACATATAACATTTTCCAGTACAGTAAAATTTACATGAAGCTTATTGATATCAAAGTCACAAATAACTAGAAGATTTAGTCCGCCCAATTTGTTAAAAATAAATTATGTGCAATCTCTTTAATAAAGTCTTTACAATCAATTTCAGAAAATTTAGAGGTGTAAAGTTGCCTATAAAATTTTAAGATTTCTAAGGATATTGTTTTTTCCATCAGTAATTTCTTGATTATTAATCAATAAGGATTTTATGTTATTTTTTTTTCTTGATGTCTTTATTCTAGTCCACAAAAGTAGGCAGAGTTTTTCTCTCCTTCTTCTATCCACTTTGCTCTAGATCTAATAAATGCTCCTTGAGCTTTATGAATAAACAGTTGATCTATGGATAATGTATAACATAAAATGTTCACTCTGAGTGTGTTTGTTACAATAGAAATTCAGTTGATTCATTCTTTACTACAAAGGATGGAAATTCCAGCCAAACATAATTCTTAATTCCGGGTACTCCGGTTTTCCCCATCACCCAAAAACATGCAACACCCTATGAACAGTGTACAACAAGGGACCGGCGGGGAGTCCCTCCCTCCTGTGGGCTCACCACCTGCAGAGGGGTTCATAGGGTCTGGGTCTGGTGCATAGAGTAATGGGCAGTAATGCCCCTGCGACCCAGCCGGATTAAGCGGGAGAAGATGGATGGATGGATGGAATTGTTTGTTGTCACTTTTATGATTGTACCCATAGACTTTTATCTATATAAAATTGACAATGTTAATATTTGCAATAAGAATAAACCAATGCCCATTAACATCTGCCATATTATACCTTATCTGGCCTGTAAATCTTTTTAGGAGGATAGCTACCCCTGCTGATCTGGAAGTGCCATGGCTAAAGTAAGCTTTATCCCCCCATTGTTGAGTCCAAAATGAAACATCATCTTCCTTTGAGTGTGTTTCCTGCAGAAAAAAAATATTCAGTAGAACAATTAACCAAGTGTTACCAATGGAAAAAAAGGGTAGCAAAACCCTGAATACTTTTAATAGATCTTAATTTAAGGCATAACCCTCTGACCGTTGATATAGACATAAGGACCACAGAACATAGTCTTGTGACCATCCCTTCTAGCTTGTTCCACCTTAGGCCAGACCGCTTTTCTTGCTTCTCGATCTTCTCTGCTGAGATCCTCCACGAAGCGGATGTTGAGGTCCTTGCAGATCTGATTGTTTTTTTGTCACTCGCTACAGTTCATCCCTGCAGAGTTTCATGGTGAACTGCATGATGATCTGTCAGGGGTGGTTGGCAGTGTGTGGACCCAGGCGATGTATAGAGTCCAGGATGAAGCCTAATTTCTCCTTCCTGTGTGGGGCAATCTTTATGCGAAGTTTTTAACAAGATCTCGGGTGTTCTCCCCTTTGTCTTCCTTTAAGCCGTTTAATCTTAAATTCTACCATCTTTTTTGTACCTCTCTGCTTCTGCTGTTGGACTTTCCCACTCTGCTGCCCTTTTCTCTAGATGTGCATTCTTCTCTTTAGGTTGGATTACTTCGCTTTCCAACTTTTTATTTTCTTCCTTGCAATCTTTTTTTTTGTGATGAGTTGTACTCAACAGATTTAGTGAGGTTAGTTAGGATTAGCGTGTAAATCTTTCTGCACGTCGGTCAGCAGCATTCGGAGATTCTGTCTGACTGATTCTTGATTGCTGCCAAAAGAGTAGCAACATACAATGGCTCTGATGATGAAAAGGCATCAGTTTTGTTTGGCAACCTTTTTTTGAGGTTGCTGCTGTTGGACTTTCCCACTCTGCTGCCCTTTTCTCTAGATGTGCATTCTTCTCTTTAGGTTGGATTACTTCGCTTTCCAACTTTTTATTTTCTTCCTTGCAATCTTTTTTTTTGTGATGAGTTGTACTCAACAGATTTAGTGAGGTTAGTTAGGATTAGCGTGTAAATCTTTCTGCACGTCGGTCAGCAGCATTCGGAGATTCTGTCTGACTGATTCTTGATTGCTGCCAAAAGAGTAGCAACATACAATGGCTCTGATGATGAAAAGGCATCAGTTTTGTTTGGCAACCTTTTTTTGAGGTTGTGAAGGTTTCATAGGTGAGGTTAGGGCATTTGTGGCTCCTTTAGCGTCAGTGTCCATTTCCATAGGCCCACAGTAATCATGGGAGATGAACGCTTTAGCCATCCCTTTAGCATTAGTGTTAGCTTTGGCCATCAGTACAATTACTTACATTAAACAGGTGTTAGTTTAACTTTTTCCGGTCCTGGTGAGGGTTGTGCTGTTGGAATTTGTCAAGGAGTTAATCTCGTTGATAAAAGTTGGTCCAGTTTGAACTCAATCAGGGTTTGCACCAGAGAGTGGCTACTGAGCATGAGATCCCTCTGAGCATGAGATCCCTCTGAGCATGTGATCCCTCTGAGCATGAGATCCCTCTGAGCATGAGATCCCTCTGAGCATGTGATCCCTCTGAGCATGTGATCCCTCTGCCATCTTGCCCAGACTCTCGAATCTGTTAAAATAACTTGACTTGACTTGAATGGGCGGCCATTTTTAGACCCCGGGGCTTGGCTGTGGCACACTAGTGATATTTTCTGGGGTGCCCTGTAGTACTCGTGATTTTTCTTAATGGAAGAAAATAAATAAATCATTCGCTCAAATAAGGTAAAAAAAACATTGCACTATACTACAGAGATATAGAAAGAATCATCCCGAATCTGTGGTCTTCAGAGGCCTATATTTGTAAAGCACTTTATTCAGAATAGAGGAAGTGTCCAAGTCAAACACAGAGTGATTCATATTTCCCTTTATTAATTATCAAATATGACAAATCTTTGACACTGGAGTAATGGCATATTTTATGAATGAGTGGTCTGGAACAGAGAGGGACAGAGGACAAGGAAGGCAGAACTGTGGAGAGGGAGGACAAATGGGTGCGAGGAGAAAGGAGAAAGAGAACACTGGACACATTAGGGCGAACAGAGGACAGGTAAAGGAAAAAGGAAGGACAGAGGAGATAGAGGAGGGAGAGCAGATGGGGGGAGGAGAGGAAGGAGGACATATGGGGGAGGACAGAGGAGAGAGAGGAGGGAGAACAGGAGTAGATGGGTTCTTCATACATTATAAGATATGAACATTGAGCACAGAACCACACTAGATGTGTCTTCAACATCTCTCCGTGCCTCTTCTCCAAACAGTGCCAAGGAGTGAGGGACAAATCTGTTTTGTTTTATTTTTTTTCTGCCTTTAATCCCTTGCTCATGTTTGATCTGTGCTCCCTCCTCTTCTCCTCTAAGTTGCTTCATGGGATCACTTATTATGTGTGTTTGATTGACAGCTGAGGAATCAAGGAAGGAGGGAGGTAAGGAAAGAGGATTCAGTCACACCCAGTGATCATCATCTCATCATCTCTACTGTTTTAGTGTCCTGTTGGAGACATAGTTTAAGGAGGGGGTATTTTACATCTATGGGGTACTAACTGTTAACACATAACATATTTAGATAACCATAATACTATTTATTGTTATTTATTTATAGTAAAATCATAGAAAACATCGTATTAACATGTTTTCTAAGTTTAATATTTGTTTTTATCTATTTTGTATATCTGTGGAGAATTGTCATGTGGGAGTATTCATGAACTATGCTTGTGGGTGAAACACTGAACAGTTCTAACCAACTAAAAGTAAAATACGCAGACCTATTCTGAAAACTCGTCAGGCATGTTTTTGATGAGGGAACAGTTTCATAAAATGATAGATAGTGCCAAAAAAGTACCCCCCTCCCTCCCCTTTAACATAGACTTCACAAGCTCTAAATGAAACTTCTAGAGTTTGCAGGTGTATATCAAAACCAGTACAAACAGTAGAAAATGCACAAGAATTATTAAGCACAATAAACATATGGTAAATTGCCCATACAAAAGTCCTTAAATAACCTTTCACACACACAATTCCAGCCAAAAATAATTCTTAATTCCAAGAGAAGTGCCTATTGATACTTTGCAGTGACATCACACTGGAGGTGTTCTACATGCAACTCAATGGTGGAATGTTTAGCAGTTGACATGGAGACACAATGTACACATAAGCAAACACTGTCAAAAACGTAAGATTTTCTGAAAATTAAAGAAAAAAATTAGACCTCGAGCAATCGCTTGTGATCAACGTGAGCGTGCATGGTCCTGTTAAGATTTTCAGCAAAAAGGTGAGAGTGACCAACTGAAAAACTGTTGACCAATGCTTGGAGCTGTAATTTTATGTGTGAGAGACTTGCTTAAGAACACAAATGATCTCACCTGTTATAGTTCCAACTCAGTTCTTTCTGGTCAGATTGTGTTAAAATAAAGCTCAGATTAAAGTATCTAAAGCTCTAAAGAGCTTCACACAGAGCAGTGCCTTACAGTTAGCTTCACACCCCCAGGGAATGCTGATGACATCAGCTCCAAAGTATCAATAGAAGACGCCTGCTCATATTTACACCCAGCCAAGTGGAGCAACATCAACAGCTGTGTCAACATTTGAAGTACCTTTACTTAAATGTAGAAGTAACAACTCAAATACAAGTTTACAGTAGTGACCTGAATAATTAGCAGAGGTGGGTAGTCAAAAATTGTACTCAAGTAAGAATAACATTACATCAATGTAATATTACTCAAGTAGAAGTACAAATAGTAGTACAAGTAGTAGCCCAAAAAATTAAGTAAAAAATATGTGGGAAAAGTGCAACTCAATTAACTTAAAGAGTAACTGTGGATAAGTAACATCTGGTTTATAATTTGCACAATAATGCACAAACTACTGCAGATCTGAAGGAGCTGCAAGAAACACAAATGTTCAAATCATTTCAGATTGTCACATAAAGTTTTTGTCACTTAGGCTTACAGTGGAAAATGGGACACAACTTTTACTCAAATTGGAATACTGTTACTTGTCACTCAAGTAGGAACAGAATGCTAGCAAAGTACTCTGAAAAGTACATAGTTTCTTGAGTAAATGTAACTGAGTACTACCCACCTCTGATGATTACTAGTCTAAACCATGTACGGACTCATTTCAGTGAGTGACTGTTGGACCGTAACGTAATGTATATGATTGTGATGTAACCTGACAAAGCACAAACTAATGCTGAAACTTTGGTATAATAAAAATGTGAAAATGCAAAACGTAAGGTGCAAGAAATGCTTATGTTGAAATCATTCAATTTGTCTACATAAAGCTTTTATAGTTTACTAACATGTGGGAAGAGTAACAAAAACATTTACTCAAAGTAAAAGTACTATTACTTCAATAAGAAAATATGAATCAAGTAAACCTCTGCATGGCATTCAGCCCATACACTTTTTTACATAACTCAAGTAAACGTGATACATTACTGCTCACTCCTCAATCCGCGACCTACATGAAAAAGTTTGGACACACCCTCTTCAATGTTTTTTTTTCTTAAAGTTTACTACTGTACATTTATAGACATCATAAGACATCAAGATATATGGACTTGTGTAGCAATGAAAAAAGTGAAAACTAAACCAAATCTTTTTATATTTTATAGACAAAGTATCCACCCTTTGCTTTGTCGATTGTAAACCCTTGTTCTTCTCTCAGTGATCTTTATGATGAAGTCTCCTGAAATGGTTTCCTCTTCACAGAATCAAGAAATGCCAAATGTACAAACCCGGGTTCAAAGCAAAGAGCAAAGGCTATTGTATGTGACTTGGTTTTGTCTCTTGTCTGCAAAGAAAACAAAATTTTAAAAAATTATAATAAATCTAAAACAAGTTATTTTGAGTTATTCTGAATTTGAGTTATTTGTCATAATTTGGACACCTTTTGTGAGAATCTACAGTGTAAATAATTATGGAAATAGCAGAATAAGAAGAAACATGAATGAAAAAGTGTGTCCAAAATTTGACTGGTAGAGTACACAGAACTACATCAAATAAATCCATGTTCATGATGTGACATGAATGAGCAGGCCAGTCTCTGGTTTTGTGCTACACTTAGACAGAAGGCTCCTCCCTCATAGACTGCTCCCCCTGTATGGAAACACTATACACTTAGAATCAGCTGCAGTCACCACAGTCTGATTCAGTCACACTGATTCATTCACACTCATTGAAGGCAGATTATGTTGGGAGCTTCCAAATCTTCGGCCAATGGGTAAAAGCACTTACCCTGACAATGCAAAAAACACCATACTCCTGTGAAGGTCACTGGATCAGATTAAAGAGCTCAAATAATCTAGACCTCATTCATGCATAACCTATGGGAGGTTGGCAGTGCTATGCCCCACCCTAAAAGCTCTATGCCTTTTATGGAGTGTTCCTGGATCATCAAGATCAATAAGACCTGGTTCAGACCTGTCTCAGGCCTGGCTCAGGCCTGGCTCAGGCCTGGCTCAGGCCTGGCTCAGGCCTGGCTCAGGCCTGGCTCAGGCCTGGCTCAGACTATGGATGGGAGTATACACACTCCTGAAGGATTATTAGGAACACATATTAATACGGTGTTTGACCCCCTTTTGCCTTTAGAACTGCCTTAATTCTACGTGGCATTGATTCAACAAGGTGCTGAAAGCATTCTTTAGAAATGTTGGCCCATATTGATTGGATAGCATCTTGCAGTTGATGGAGATTTGTGGGTTGCACATCCAGGGCACGAAGCTCCCGTTCCACCACTTCCCAAAGATGCTCTATCGGGTTGAGATCTGGTGACTGTGTTGGCCATTGTGGTACAGTGAACTCATTGTCATGTTCAAGAAACCAATTTGAAATGATTCGAACTTTATTGTAGCCTCTGTATTGTAGCCTCTTTTTCCTATTTGTAG
>KN497738.1:0-19629 GCA_000787155.1 Scartelaos histophorus | reverse complement strand
GAACCCCTGTGCCGTGAGCGTGGAGGGAAGTCCTCTCTCCTGACACTTCTGTATGACGAGGTCGCCGGTGGCGCTCAAAGGTCGCAGCCAAAATGCCGATGCATCCAGTGACATCCACGCTGATGTACCGGGGGATGTGCACCATCCCCGACATCCTCTCGTACAGCGCACCGGTCAATCTCCCCGAGGACGAGGTGGAAGGTGAGCGCGTAATTACCTGTTTGCATAAACGCGGAGTAAAGCTGCATGACATTTATAGAACATATCACGATTCAGTGATGATAATGCAGAGCTGTTCAGGACCTTGGACAGCTCACACTGAGAATCACAGCTCAAGTCCTGAAATACGAGTTTTAGACCGAGTTTGAAGACCATGATAGTAATGTGCTTCTGTACTTAATTATGTCAAGAGCTAAATGTGGATATGTCTTTAACTGAATTCACAAGTTTGGCCATGATTTTTATTGTTGAACCGAAACTATGATGTAGTAGATATGTTATGTAGACCCTTATTATTATTTCAAATTAAATATAATTTTAGCTGGTTTCCATACATTTCAAAAGTCTAAATATTGACAATTGACCAAATCACCAAAAAGGCATCTGAAGTGTCACCTAACCATTTACAACTACCAGTTTAAAATACCACATTGCTAACTGCCTTAAACTCCTTACTCCATATAATTCAGTATATTCATATTTGAGTGTTTATGACTGAGCATACTTCATGTTGTGCATTGCCGTGGTTACAACTCATTAACCCCTAATACTAGAACACAAATAGCGATTCTGTGCCCATTTCCCAAAGCATTGCAACTCCCCCTGCAATAACATGCCTGGCACATGACTAGTCTGAGCCCACAGCACCATGGGGATATGTGTGTGCCCGCAGCTCTTTCCACATGTGTACATTACCATATAGTCAGATCCCAAGACTATGCACTGAATCCCCTGGTGTCTGTCTGACTGTCACTTGTTACGAATTTGGCCTGTTACTGATGTCTATCACCCAGCTCCTCTGCTTCATGCAATTCTCATCCGTGTTCACCTAATTTTGTACATGTTGTGAGACAAATAGGGCATATGCAGAGGGTGCTGGAGTTGGAGATGGGTGGAGATGTGGTGTGGTTGTGTCTATAAAAACCCTGTGTGAAAATTAGGCAATGTTAGGAACGATCTGCCTTTTGCATTTTATTTGTGTTCTATTTAAGTATTATGTAGATCAAAATAAGCTGTTAGTTGAGATTTAATTGGGGCTGAACACAAGCACACATTTATCTGCAAAGTGCTTTACAAATTATGGAAAAATTCAGTTGACAGGAGTATGAAAAAATATAACAGCTTTGAAATTACATAATAGTAGATTTAAATTATAAGTGAAGTAAAAAAAACAAAAAAACAAAACCAGATATTTATCTATCCAATGCCAGAGATATCTATCATTCACTGCCTTTCATGGGCAGCGTCACATGCAGAGGCTGTTGGGGGTGTTCAGCACCATGGACAGCACCCAAAGAACCTCACTGCTGAATTTAACAAGCACAAACTTTAGATCTGTCATTCAATATTTCAGAAATGTGTTTATTTATATACTTGTATACTTATAGATTAATACTGTAGGACATATAGATTAATAGAGTAGCTTTGATAACATAAGTTCTCCTTTGGAAGTACAAATTTTACAGTGATCATTATCATTAAATCTAATATTGACAGACTCTCTTGAAGGCAGATTTTCTTGCAGACAATTTCAGTTTATCGACTACAATCTGTTGTCCAAAGCTTGAGATCTAATATTATTAACTCAAACTATTGTCATCAATATAAGTCATATTTGACTGTTTCAATTGAAAATTGTTCACGGATGTTGATTCTGTTAGCGTAGAACAGACAGAACACAGTTTTTTTTTTTTTTTTGTAATTGAATAAATGCAAGTTAGGTAAGTCTGGTTCCCTAGTGTGAAATACTGTACAGAGTAATTGCATTTCCATGGAGATCAGCAGGTAGTAGATCCTTTTAGTACACATGTAGGAGACGTGGTGGCAATGACCATTCTCTACCTACTTACTATTGGCTATTGTGTTATGCTCTACTACTGCAGTTATTGCCTTGGTCAACCTTACCTTCCACAGAAACAATGATAACGAGACACGTCTCACTGGTCATAGTTTCCCTAATTATTTAGCTCATGCTATCTTTTTACAAACTCTCTAAAAACCAAATGATCCAGTTATATATTGCATGTGCCCGTCATATCTTCTTCTTCAGCTAAGTCCTGCTTAGTGCCATAGCTCCACTTGTAGGACGTCTTGTCTTTAGTGGCTTTAAGGAGAAACAGACAAGAGCCAAGGTAGAGCATTTATGGTGCATAGTATATTTGTGATCTGTTTATATTTTGTCAAAGACAGAGCTAGTGCTGCAGCCTGGGTTGTCACGAGGCTTTTTCATTTCCAGATATGTTTTGTTTTACAATGATTCATGACTTCTTTATGATCATTATTTTTCTATGAGGTCTGTTTGTGGCTGCACTGTATAGAAGGAAAAATGGTAAATGTGCTTTTGCGTTTCAAATGATTTCTCTATAGGCGTAAAGTGGTCATGAATATCATTTGAATAAAGCTGAATGTTAGCGTAGCATTTATGGTAGCAGTAATTAAAGCTATAAAAGACGTTACCTACTGGAACATCGTCACTTTTGGATTGCACTTTTCTGGATCTTGCTGAAACACAGACAGTGGGGGGTAGGTAATGAACAATCAGAAATAGAGTTCGTCTCAGATGGATGTTTGGGAGCCTCGCCTCTGTTAAGATGTCATTGCTTTGCCTTGAATGTTCCACAGGATGGCATTAACTTTCCATTTATCTTTTTGGATTCAATCAGACAAGCTACTAAGCCAAGTTACAAGCCACGTTTGTGCAAAGTGGCAACCCTGCTTACTTTGAAAATGTACGTTTTCAGTGTATTTTAGCAACACCTGTAATTGAATAAATGTAAAAGAGATACGTTTGATGGCATACAAGGAAACTGATAACATCACCATGGAAACAAGCAGAAAAGCTACACCAAAAAACTTATAAAATGCTTGTGATAAAAGTATTCATGATTACAATTCTGTAGAAAATATTAACATAGATTTATATATTCATTTTTCTTCTATGGTTAAAGGTGCATTGTGTAATATTTCTGGTCCAAAAAATGTTCTTAATGTAAAGTTATTTCTTTGTCTGGAACGTTTCACAGTATTTCATTACACATGTTTATCTTCATGCTCTAAGTTATGCGTTAGGTCTGCAGAGAGGCAACCCAATTCACAGTCAAAATGCCTGTTTTTCTTGGTATTTTTGAGCAGTAAAACCACATGTAATTAGATATATGTAAGGTAGATCTGTTAATTGTCATATTGTGGAACATTCTAAGCAAAGCAATGGCACATTTGTAGAAACATGAAGGTGACAGATTGCTAACTGAAAAGAAAACCAGTGCATTTTAAATAAATTACCATTGAGTGTATTATAATTTTGACCAGTTATTTCAGTTGTTTTAGTACTTTGTGTCAGTTTCTAGCTGTCTTAAAAAACTTCCGCTGCTATTTTGCTCAAATCTGACACTCAACAGTTTCACTTTTTGCTGTTACTTTTCCGAGCAGCGATTTTATGCACCCGCTCGTCCCTGTTCTGCCACATGCTCGTCCAAACTCTAATTGATAATTGATAGTCTTCCCACACTTGTCCATCAGATTTTGACATGGGCGACATTTTAAAGTGGACTTAGTGATGAGAGGCGCACTGCTCCGGCTGTCAGTCTGCATGTCTCGGCTCTAATCTCGCGAGGGAAGGACCAAAATTGGCTCCACGTCTTCGGCATTCAATACATCAGCCTGGCCTCTCGGGAGACAGGCCTTTGTCACCACATGAAATTGCACATTAGTGAATATATGTGTGCCAGTGCATGTACAGGGACAGCAGGCTTATGACCTACTGACACTCGAGGCCCAGGATTTGATTTTCAATTACTGGCTTAAGTGTCCAGGGGGTGCGCGCTGTTAGCAGCATACTTTGCCTGTCTTTGCAATAATAGCTTGCATTCACCTTCTGTCATATCTATCATATTCTCAGGTGGTGGGCAAGGGCCTATATGGCAGAGAAAAATACAAAGTCAATGTTGAACTTAGGGATATGGTCCACAAACTTACCATATGAATCTCAGAAGATATTCTAAAGATATTGTGAAATTATTCCACTTTTGTTTAATTATACTGATTAAAAAAGATGTTTGTACCAGTTTTTGTTTCATGAGGATAGGGTCAGAAATTACAGAGATATTAAAGGGGGAGGATTTTACTTCTATAGGCTATTAACTGTTAACGCACAACATATCGACACCTTCCTAAAATAATCGTCATTTTTTTCAGGTTTTTCAGGAAACACAAAAAAGTCCCCCCAAAATTGAAATTATGGCATAAATTATGGCAAAGCAAACTTTATTTTAGGAAGGTGACGATATTTAGATCACCTAGTTACCTTTTATTGTTTTTGAAAACGCTATATATGCCCAAAACGAGAAAGGTTTTACTTTTTTGATGCTCTGAGTGCCCTTTATTCTTCAAGCTAAGTCACTCCCCCTTCAGAGCGCTATTGGTGTGCATCCTGATAATGAAACTACCGAATATTGCATCAAGTTTGGCATATTGCTGCGTAAAGTTTTGTATCATGTTTGTGTATCTTTCTGGAGAATTGTCATGTGGGAGCGTGGGAGCATAATCGGATTCAAATAGGGCCTGGGAGAGATTGCTAAATGACTGAAACATGCAGGGAAGGTGTATAAAACCTCTTCAGACAGGTTTTTGACAAGAGAACATTATAACATGGTCTATTTGCGTAATACCCGCTCTTTGACTATGAACCAGGTCAAGACGTCTGCAGTCTAATTCCCCCATAGAAGTCTGACCTGCCCTCCTCTCAATTTTAAAACACTAGGGATTACAGGGAGTGCTGCAATGTCTTGTGAACCTATAAGACCCAAATGCTGTTTTTCGGATGCTTCTGTGTTAAGAGAGAATGGCATAGCTGCATAGGTTTTGGTTTACTGTGAGCGAACAATACACGTTTCTTCATATTCTCCATTACCCCTCCCACACACGAGTGTCAAAGAAGCACTTGGTTGTATTAAACAGCTCTATGTAGTTCTGACCTCCTCCACTTTCCAAACACACGAGTGCATTAGGACGTGTGCGTGTTTTTAATGGATCTTTTTTCAGCCTGATTTGTGTGGGGAGCTTGGTCATTTTGGTCAGTGGGAGTTAAACCCTCTGGTGCAGAATTTATGTTTTCAGAGAATGATTTTTGGTCTAATTTTCAGATGTGAAGTTGCCCAGGATCCAGAAAACACTCTTCTTCAATATTTCACGAAGAATCTGGTCACTGGTGAATCTCTCTATTTTCAGATGGCCGATTGACAGATCTGTCCGTATTGGAAAAAATAAAGGGAGAAAAATATTTCACAAGGAGCTGAAAAACATTGCTGATTTCTGCAGAATTAATGAGCGAAACACTAAAATCAGAGGTGAAAAAAATTGAAAGACATTTTATTTGTAAATGATATGTGATCAATGTTTGTTTCATTGACACATGATTTATTTCTTTCATGTGTCAATGAAACAAATAAATCTATCTCTGGTTCTGGCTCTAGGTGCAACAGAGGCAGTGGAGACCAGACTGATATAAATCTGTAGACAAAATACAGAGAGATTATTTTACATTTGCCATGCAAGACATGAGGTAGTAGCGAGTGTTGTATAATGCCTGTAGCTTGTGTTGCAGTAACACCACAGTAACTCATAGTACTTGTAGTAGTTTAAAGTGGAGCAGGACTCAGAAAACAGGTCAGAATTCTATGGTTGAATTTCCTTTTTAACTATGAGATTGCAGTTATTTTGACTTTTGACATAGTTAATATATTTTTCCCAATTGCTTCAGAAAATTGTGCCATTTTTCAACCCAAAATATGCCATAAATTGTTAGATTAATATGACGAGCTTATTCCAAACAAACAATAAGCTAAACCAGTTGTCAATCTTGAGTTATATTTCTTCCTGCAATAGTGAATCTGCCATAGGGTTACAGTATGTGTCTCGTGCCCTTCATCTGAAATGATGATATTGTCGTCAGATTTGGTGGGGCCACAGAGGTTGAACTCTGTGCCAATAAGGTGGCCCTAAAGTATCCAGCTGATTTGCTGGTTTTGTTTATATAAAATAAAAATCCCAATAATAAAAATAAAAAGAATCATTCAACTTTCTTGGTCATTTTTGCTAACTAGTGCCAAAATAGTGTCATTTGGATCACAATGAATTTGCCAGATCATGTTTATCTCTAGGGGGCCTTGTATCTGTGAACAAATTCTCGGCCCACTGCAGCACACCTTGAGAATGTAATTTACATAATATTTTCAAACCGCAGTGAGGCTGTTTGTACTGTTATACTCACAATATGCTACGGTTTTTAATCCTCGCCACTGACTGTTATGCCTGGAAAGTTCCACAGTCTGGTTTTATTTATCCATTAATTATCCATCTCCATGGAGGCAAGCAAATGGCATCACTAGTTACAGATCTGGTCTGTGGAAAGACCCTGAATGCATGTTTATAAAGTCATTTATGAGCAATACAAACATCTGTAATTGATTAAACACGCAATAGCTTTAATGCATTTTAACATTCCAGGAAACCCCCCACCAGAAAAGTGACATAATGCACCTTTAATTCTGTACACACTGTTAAAGGTGTCAATACAGCAGCATGTTTTATTAAAGAGGCAGTTACACTGAAGCAGTCCGGTGGCTGAGGTAAGGGCTTCTAACAGGTCTCACAGGGCCAATACACACTCACAGCACAATAAACACAATATGTTTTATTTGAACAGTTTATATTTTCATAACTTACTCAAGTGAATGTGGACTTTATGCACACTGTGATTGCCCAGGTTTTGGACACAAAAAGAACACGTGGACTGGAATATGATGAGTTAGAAATAATCTGAATTTGACTTATCACGCGCCTCACAAATGGGGTCTGCTTTTTCACATGAAAGCAGTAAAGTAACCTACACTTCCAATAAAACATAGGTTTAATGAGTGCATTTTGTTCTGTGAAATGCCTTTGCTGCTGTGTTTAGGGCATAAAACAAAATGAGATTGTGGTTGATGCTGTTTTGTTATTTGAAAAAGTACATTATGTACATTTCCTTGTGGGCCATTTTTATGCAAATGTGGAAACCATTATACGTGTAGCTATTATGCTCTTGTTGTATTTGAAACAAACTCTATGCACAAGGCTCTACTTCAAATACTATATTTTACACTGACTAGACTGTGACACAACCATTTCTGCTCCTTATAGACTTTTCCAAGTTTTGCTGCTCTATCTCGTACAAACTGCAGTCTATTTATCCCAAATTAAAAATTAAAATGAGTTGTGTTTCTCGAGAGAGTTGGCCCAAAAACCTTATTTTTCTTCTTATACTAGTGAAAATAGAATGTATTCATAACTCATCAATAAGTTCTGACACAACAACCAAATACGGCTGATAAAAGCAGAGTTTTTCTGTCGGGAAAATAAAAATTCAAAATATACTTTTCAGCTATTTCATAACAAGTTTTAACAACTACACTTTTAATAGCCTTAATAATGCACGGGCAAAGTTCAGACTTAGTAACCCCTTAATTATTATCCTACCCTGACACAGCTAACACAAACCCTTTGATTAAGCAGTTACTAAAGCTGAATCATTCTTAATAAACTAATGCTCAGTGTTCTTTCTTCATACTTTACTAAAGCCAGTTATGGTTTAGTTGTAATAAAGTGCTATTTCATTTCACAAAAAGTCATTCATTCTTTGCCAATTTAATCTGGGATTGCAGATGAAAATTGTTACCATAGTTTTCACAGATATGCCGCATGTCATCCAAGACAATTCAATTACAGTAACAATATGACATTTTAAATATGGGATTTTCCAAAATATGTGATCCTATTTTCAATACTTTGGGAATTACCCTCTTTTTAAGTTTGTGTAGTGATCATGAAACTATAATTATTAGTTTACTTTCATGTTTATTCATAAAAACTGATGTAATGCACTCTTGTGCACCCGATATTATATCTATCCTTTTACATTTAATTATATTTCATGTCTTTAATGTCTTTATATTGTATACATTTGTTTAGTTTGGCATAACATTTGAAATCAGAAGTAGATGACTCAGTGTAAATATTTGAGTACTCGAGTACCACTACTTCAACTAGTCTTACTATTTAATAAATTGTTGTAAGTTGTGTTGACCCTGAAGGTTTTATACTAATGTATCATATTTTGATAATAGTGTTTTACTGCCATAGTACTTTGGTGACACATGTTTTGCCTAATTACCATCAGGCAGAAGTGGGAAAAACATATTGCCGACCCAAAACTCTGACAGAGTCCCAGTGGGGAGCCCTCTGCAGAGGCCTGTGAGACTGCAGCCAGAGCCTGTCTGTGCTGATCAAAATCACCACTCTACAAAGCAAGCTCCTCCACTGTGGAGAGGGCTCCCCTCACATCAAACACCACTAGTCTGGAAATCCCTCACATCAAACCTGAGACTGGTTTGGAAGTCCCTTTAGGAGATACACCAGCCTGAATCATTACAAACAGGAAGTGATCAAAACCAAAGAGGACAAGTTACCAAAGCATTTACTACAACACAAGCAGTGAATAAAAGCTCACTCCAGTTCACTCCAGGGAGCCACAAGCTCTAATCACATTTGTTAAAGACATGCTTGCCAATTTAATAATCAAGAGAATTTTAATCACATAATTTTATTTCGGTGGAGAAACCTGGCATCATGAAACACAAGTGTTCAAGAACTGTGACATTTTGTGATGAGACATAGAATGAGTTTTGTTTTGATTGAAGACCCAGTGGGACTGTGTGGGGATCTGCATGTGGAGAAATGACTTCAAGTTGATGTTCATTTGAAAAGGTTTCAAAAGAACACCTGTCTATTCACTTGTACACAAACAGCATTAAAATCACAGAATTGGGACTGGAATTAAACCTGGACTAGACCAGGACCAACATTTAATATAATGTGCACTTTGGATTGCCATATTTAAGAGACAAGATAAGATAAAATAAGTTTAATTTTACTCATAATTTCATTTAGTCTAAGTGAAAAAAGTCCTGCCTGTTATCTGCGTATTTCCCTTTGTATTTCTGTCATTTGTGTTGGCAGTGTTGTGTAGTTTTGGTAAATGCGTACATGAGTGACAGCTGCTTGCGTGTTGCTAATGGCGTAAAGTGCCGCAGAGGCCATCTTGATCTGTGCTCCTGACTCCTACTGTAGCTGCAGTGCAAAAACATTGACTCACTGCAGCGCCCTGAGGTACTCGCTTGACTTCTATTGCTTTAAACACTTACATGAATACAAATGAAGATATTTAAAGACACCAGCATCTGCAGTGAAAGAAATATGCTCATATGAGAGGAGCAGATTGAGTGGGAAGTGGAGGAGGTGTTCCAGAGAGGTCACCTAAGAACACCGAGAAACATCTGCAGCTTCTCAAGACTCATGATGATCAGACATATGCTCCTCTAGCATGTTGTGGGGTGTTTATTGTATTTGACAAATGCGCTATCCAGTCTGTTTCTGTTTTCTTCTACGTATTATCTCATAGATTCACTGCAAACAGCCCAGATCTGCACCCAGTCATCAGTATATCCTGTCAAACTTGTCCAGCTCGTGTCTATTTTGCTTTTAAAGGTCATATATTATGTCAAATTTACTCGTGTGAGCTTGCAGTGATGTTATAATCATCAAAAAACATACATAATGCTGTAGTTTTATAGTTAACAGCTACTTTTTACCCTTTGCTCAGTAAAAAAAAATGGCAAATCCAGGGCTGAAATTACTCAAATGATTCTAGTATAGGTGTGTGAGATTTAAAAACACAGTGGAACACTTCCTGTATTATCACATGACTTCACAAGGTGGGACAGAGTGTTTTCTGTTTGAGAGAAGAACTCGACCTAAATATGTAAGGATTGTGTGCTGAACATGTGCAAATGAAAAAAGAAAACACAACTCCAGGTATGTTTGTGATGAGGAAACATTATAACATCTGAAAATAACGTAATATGAGGCTTTTAACAGAGCTACTTTGAAGACAAAATGTTTATATGTAGCCAATATATAATGTAAACCAGCAACGTATCATTATGAAGAGAGAACGATCATATAATTCAGGTGACAGTTCACACTCACACAGTAGTTCAGGGGATTTAACTAATAACAGTGTTAGTTTCAGTGTGGCTGGCTCCTCTCCCCAGACAGATGTAACCCTGTGTGAACTGAATAAGCTGGCAAAACATATTCACAAAAAACAACACCAAAAAAACAGAACTTGTGTGCAGTTGATAGAACTGAATTTCTTTAACAATATGACATTTACCAATCTATGTTTAATCGCACTGTTTAAACTGCATTGCATACAAATATGTTTTTTTTCTCCCTGCAAATATTAGGTTTCCCTCAGAAATACATTCCATTATAATAATCCAAGCTTTTCCTTTGTTTAGAGAATCACTAGACAAGGTGCTTGTTTCTAAACAATTAACAATCAGATTTCTTTTAGCTTTGGCTTAAATATGCTGCCATAAGAGCTAACTGTTATAATAAATAATCACACAATAGAAACACTTGACATTTCAAATATTAATATAAAACTGCCTGCTACATTTCATGGACATTTTGAGGGAGAGAAATAGTAGAAATCCATGCAGTTTTAAAAGTTACACATTTATCCATATAGAAAACTCTGAAACAGTACTTCAGCCTTGGCGACAGCAGTTCTACTTCAAATATTTTGACTGAATGACAAGTCATGACAAATGTCAAACACTTTCTTTTGTACATTTTCAACAAAGGAGACGGGCAGCATCCGCAACATTCTCTGTGATAATTATCAAGTAACACAAGGCATGTTTTTTGACACATTCTTCACACAAAATTACAACACTGTATTTACTTACATTCTTTTACATTTATGCACTTTCAGATTGCGAAAAAAAACACAGTGTAATACTGTAGCCTTATGTATTTTGCATAAGATGTGGTTGTGAGATTATAAATGAGAGACAGCGGGGCTATCCCTCCTCATATCTAATCAAGTGTGGGATGATAAATCAAACTGGAGCACTTCCTGTCACACTGAGCCTGGAGGGGTCCTGATGACACAATGCACTGCTCTCACCTGCTGCACATCACAGCCTCTGCTTTAGAAATAAACTTATAGACAAACTTTATTCACCCACAATGGACATTATTTGGAAATAGTAGCTTACACATCATGATATATTGTAATAACAAAGAGTAAAAATATAAATGGTGATTATATATTCAAAATAAGTAGCAAAAATAGCAAGAATCTGGTGTAAGATTAGCCATAAGACGAAGATATCTCAGCTATGCAAGAGAAGGGTAAAGAGAAAGCGATGAAAAAGTGATTGAGTGAGTTGTTGTACAGTTGTATGGAGTATGGTGTAAGTGTAGTTCTGTATCTCTCATTGTTTGTAGTGTCAACTTCAAACTGAGTCCCCAGTATCACAGAATGGTCAGTATATGGTCAGTGTCACATGTTACATAACTTTGGGCATGAAAGAAAATGTGTGTGAACTTTGTGTTGTCTTTCAAATATGATATGCAAGAGAATATTGCAAGAATCATAAGAGGTTTACACATCTAAGTCTGCACCAAGGACCAGGATAAAAAGTGTTCTCATTATTTTGGTTTAGCCAGTAATTTTTTGAAATTTCACACCACTTCTCTAATGTCTCCACTGGGCTTTTCCTTGAGCGGTCTCAGAAAAAAGAAGGAAAATTTGGTGAAAGTTTTGCATTTTAGAGCGAAAGTAGACCCAGTGGAAGTGTCTGGGGTGAGAGAGGTCTGGGAGTCCCTGCTTAGACTTGTAAGTGAAAGAAAATGGACGGATGGCTGGAGAATAGACACTTAGAATTGTGATGGACTATCTGACTTTTTTTTAAACCTGATTTGATATTTTCTTATTCCCGAATACCTTATATATTTATTAAAAGTTTGTGTTGATTTTTTTTTTATCCAAATTGCAGATAAAACCCTATTATTTTAAGCTATTAGAAGTCTTAAGAGAACAGTTACTGCTTGTTGCTTATTTCATTGTACAACAAGAACACTCCCTTCCCTTTGCTATCACAACAAATGAGTGTAAATCCTCTTAATGAAACTACTGCCCATCTCATCAGTTTTTTTTTTTTTTTGTACCATTTTGTAGCCCGCTCTTGTGTATTTATGGAGAGTTCTTGTGTGGGAGCGTGGGTGATGTAGGCTTGTTCGGTGAGCATTTCACAGACTCATACTGCTAAAAGTAAAGAGGGTTCAAACAGGGCCTGGGAGTGATTGATAAATTACAGAAACATGCATGGATAACATTATAATGTGGTAGAAAGCTCCAAAGAAATCCATTCTGTACTGTACAAATCTGTCCTCATTCTGTTAAATTAGTAGTTTCCTTCTGCCAATAGCCTTGGTCTACAGATTTACAACCTTATTGGCAGTGGACTCGTCCTGACCATCTATGCCTGTCCGTCCATGGGAGTGGATCTCTCCTTCACTGTGGTTCTCCTCGAGGTTTCTCATTTTTTTTCCCCATTGGGTTTTTTTTTTCTGAGTTTTTCCTTGCCAAAGAAGGAGGGTCTAAGGACAGGAGATGCTGGGACAATTATCCATTTGCTGCTTGTTGTTGGACATTCTGTATTTTTGAATTATTAATTAAATTTTTTTTTTTTCTTATTCTGCTTCATTCTCTGACATCTTTGTTTGCTAATTTAACAATTTTGTGAGGCCCGCCGAGATAACAGTTTTTATGATTATGTTTTATGATTTTCCAGCTACAGGTCCCTGTAGCTATTAAACTATGAATTTGAGACTTATGTAGATTTGATTGGCATATGAATCAAACCCACCATTTTTATCTTGCCTGCATTGGTGCCACATGGTTTTGTAATGTGCTGTGCGTGCATACACACAACAAAGTCTGTGACCAAATGTCTAAAACATTAGAATAATGTGAAATATGCCAATGCAGGCCTCTCCTTTCCTTCTGAATGTGCCATCTCATCTTTTCAAATTGCCTTATGATGAACAACACATGGCGCAGATTAGGGCCAGATACCATGTGATCCAGTTCTGTGATTAGGCTGTCTGGTAGGCCGGCGTTAAGTCATTTATTTCCATTTTGATGGACTGCTTGGTGTGGAGGAGTGTATCTATCCGACTTTATTACCTGTGAAATGAACTGTGATGGGTTCTGGAAGGTGAAGTGCTTTAGCCCCATGGTAATATTTCCTCGCTTTGATGAACAATAGCACCAGGCCCCTGCCTCAGTGATAGGAGCCTGCAGTGTGTTTGTGCTGTAGTGGTAATATGGCGGAACAGATGAGGGTGCTGCATAGAGCGGGCTGCATGGTGAAGGCTCTGACCTTAGATTGAGGTGCTGGGCATTATTGACACGGGTTTGCTTGGTCGCTGCTTCTGCTGGTTAGAAAACCTCAGCTTTGAAAACAGAAGAAGTGTCAGAGAGAGAGAAGAGAGAGAAAAGTGCTCTGATCAATGAATCTTGACGGTGCAGAATATCTATATAGTTTATTGTTCAAAACTTTTAGACTTGTTTAAAGCCATAATAAAATAAAAATGCGCTGAAATAAAAGCATCATGGATATTTTATTGCACAGAAAAAGTAGTAAGTAATAAGGATGATTTGTATGACTATTTTCCCTATTTTTTGAATTCTGATTGAACATGATGGGCAGTTGTTTCCCAATGTTCTCCTGGTTCCAAGAAAAGTACTTTTAAGATAGGGGACAGTATTCATCAATTTTTTTATTTACTGTACACTAAATGGAGTGAGAGGTATATTGAATGAACTGGCTGTAGTAAAAACAAAAAAAAATGCTTTATTTTGAATTCCCGCCATTGTAACTGATGAATGTGTTCTATTTTGGTCTCATATTACTGCAAGAAACAAGACGACAGCAGCTCTTTTGTCTTGTTTTATTACTATGACCTGACAGTCCTCATAAGGTTTGCATGACACAGTGTTCCAAAAAAACATTCAAATGAATGAACTTGATTTTCATATTGTGGCTGTTTCCTCCTGATTTCAAACTACAGCTTTGGAAAGAGAGAGTGTGAGAGGGGAAAAAATGTCAGAAACTAAAAATGACACTTTCTGGACCTTTCACTCACATGATGTCAAGTGTGCGGCATTGGAGATTTTTATAGAGCCTGAAGTACCTCGACCTTGTAGGTTTCCTGGATTCCTGGAATCCTCTTTGTGTCTCGGCCAAGCGCACTCAGTAATAATTATTTTAAATCAAGCATTGTTAACAGGATTTCTTCTAATTCTGAAGATCTTTCCCATGGTGCCCTTGCAAAAGATCTCAAAACATGTGCTTTTTCTTTTATTTGGGTGTTTTTGTGTTTGCCGCTGTGCTGAAAATGCATTTCTCAAAGTGTGTAGTTCAATAAATTGAATCAATTTGGAGGCTTTATTTTATATTTTCTACTAGCTAAAAACATAGAATTTGTTTTGAACGATAGACCCAGAGGAGGAAGACAATTTCCAAAGCTTTATGGTGAGACACTACCGAGAAAACTTTTTTTTTTTTGTTCGCTCTCTTATAATATATGTTTTCACTTGGAAACAACAACATTGTCCAATCTGCATCAGTTTTATTCTATCAACCTAGTGAATCTATAGATTTTTAGATGACATTGTAACTTGAGAGTTTTCTCAAAATGCACTTTTCTCCCCTCAGAACCATAGACCATAAATATAAATGGACATAGCAGCCGCATTACAAATAGAAAGTGAGCATGGGCAGTCTGCTGCTGTCAGGCTCTTCATTTTGGTCTTAAAATACTCATATTAACCCGCGCTACATGATCCTGGTGTTTTTATTTCAATTTCTCTCGGTAAATGCTATGATGGCCCTGACTCCAAATGTTGCCCTTTAACTGTTACGTTGATGAGCTTCATTTGACTGGGTGACGTCACACTCCCTCAGTCCACTTCTTTATACTGATCGCCGCATAAAGTGGTCCCTATATACACCAAACTTTCCAGTCTCGTACTTACAAGAGTTTGACCAATTTGACAGACAGATTTGATATCTTATTTTAAGCATGAAGAGAAAAACTGTCAAAAAATGTAATTGTTATGCCAATTTTCAGTCAACACCTCAAAAGTAAAATCTAGGGGAGTTAAGATGACTTGAATTATGTTTTTTTATTTGAGAAATTTCACTTGACAAGTAAAAATATCTGCCAGACAAGACTTTTTGTACTTAAAATATGAAAATACATCTTGCTACACTTAAAATAAGAAATAAAATCAAATGTTGCTTGAATTAAGAAAAATGCACATATTCCATTAGTAGATTATTTTACAAGTTGAATCTACACAAATAAAGTAAAATGTTCTTAAAGTAGCTTATTTAAATATTGCTTTTTGCAGTAAAATCTAAATTACTCAAATACTAAATAGGCTACATGTAATAGGTATTTATCCTGTATGTCAACAAAATGAAGCCAGAAATTACTTTTTGTACTTTGCTACTTTGCTTTTCTTCAAATTGTGTACTGTAGTTAAATCGAGCCTTGAATGTAGTGGCTCAGGTTTATTACATCATCACAAGGGGACTGGGACAACAAGCACAGATGTTCCTCAACATCAGCAGATGAAATAGGCCCATTCCTTGCCCTCGCCATCTCTTTTCCAGTTAGTCATCAAAGGTTCAAGTGATTCCATTTTTATAAAGAACGCTAAAGTCTTTATCCTTAAACTGAGATTTTTCCTCTTAAGTCAGAGACAGACTTATCCTGGTTCATATCCCACCCGCTTCAATACTCCAGGGCCTTGTTAGGAGACTCTTATGGTAATATTTAAATCTTCCGGGTGCCCGAGTCAACCCACATCCAGCTAAAGATGGATTAAGGTTGCTATGGGTGTTTTAAAAATAGCCGTCCACGGTTCACACACACATGGAGTTGTGTTTTTCTCACAGTGGTAAGGTGAGGTCTTACATAAAGAGTGGGTGTGTGGCAATTACTGATCTGAAGCTGCAGTGGAGGGCACAGGCAGGTCTGAAGGAGAGGATCAAACACAGCCCAAGTCTCTTTAAAAGTCCATGTCCATACGAAGCTCAGGAGAAGGAGCGTCTCAGTCTCCTCTAAATGAGACAAAACATACAGGAAAACATGATGATTGTGTCCTAACTGCAATATGCCTTGGGACGATGTTTTTGTGCGTGATACTACCACTTTAAAGGTGCACTACTACTACTACTTTCTGATTGGGACTTGTATCCACGGAGCTTTTATTTCTTTATCTGCCTGGAATGTCCCATAGTATTGCATTAAATGTATCTATCTTGCATTCATTCAGTTGCAGTTGTTTTTCTAGTTTTTTTTTCAGGGAGTCAGATACGTTTAATGCCGCACTGTGGAGCATTGTAAGGCTAGTCTATGACATCACCATGGAGACAGGCTGATGGTGTAACCTTCAAAAGTTAGATGCAACTTTAATGCGGTACTCCCAAGGCATAATAAAATTACTTTGCAAGCAAGTTTCAAACCCACCTTCATAAAAGATGATGAGTGCACTAAAGTAACGAGGCAGTTTTCTTCACTTGTCGTTGTTCGGAATTTTTGTCTGACCAGGCCACAAAAGAAAAAGGAGAAATGAGTGTGAAACAAGAGATGGCAAAACAGTATCATTCTCCAAAACACATTTTGTCATTCTTTTCTGCCACCATTCTACCTTTCTGATTTCACTGTTGATTCGGTTGACAACTCATTGACAGTTTCTTGCCAAACACACCAACTGTCTAAGAAGAGTTTTTCACTGCAAATACAAGGAGAAATTCTGCACCATTTCAGCTCCAGCTATCACAGTCCCCAAGAACAGTAAATCATTGTCACAAAAGTTATATACATGTTCCTATATTTACTTCCTAAAAATACCTGGAGTTGTCATTTACACATATTTGAATAATCCTTAATATCTAGAAAGTCTCGTCCTCATAAGCTCAGACCATGGGTAATGCTGTGTTCAGATCAAGGCATCATAGCATCAAACTACAGTTGGACAGTTTTGCTTTTTGCATCAAACTTAAACTTAAACTTAAACTTATTGATCCACAAGGGAAATTTAAATGCATCATGTAATGCTGGACGTGCCTTAACGTGTGCTTCACCATAGACTTTGCATGTAAACCCGCCACAGTCTGAACACAACATTATTCAGAAAAAGCTTATCTGTGTTCCTTTCCCAAGGCTTACAGTTTAAGTAAATAAAGTTTTTGTTCTCTTTACTTTCATTTGTTCAAACATAATCTGAAGTTATCCGACTTGAAATATCAAGAATAAGTGTGTCCAAAGTGACTCAAAATGCTTCCCAGCAGAACATTAGTTACAGTGGCTAATGCTGTAATAGGCCTATCTATTTCAAAGCTCTTTACTTCTCGCACTGAGACTTTCAGCTGTTGATACAGTCTGTGTAGCTTTCCCCTCCTCCACAATTTCATGGGGGCACACCTCCAGTTCTGGTGATCTTCAGTTGGGCGTTTCATCCTCCATCACATGACTCTGCAGGGGGGTTTTGAAGGCCACCTCCCCACTTCAAAGAAATACCACGCCACTGCAGCAACCAGAAAACTCTGTACTCACAGCACATCTTATGCATCATGTACAAGTGCAGTATCACAATATCAGGGCTCACTTTTTTGCCAGTAAGTGGCAGATTTACAACAGGGAATAAGAAAACCCAGCAAGCCTTTACACTTTTTAATCAACATCATTATATTATTATTTGTTCTGTTAATCGATTAAAATATTTAATGATAATCTCATGAATGTCAGAGCTAACTCAGGATTAATTGCAAATTAATCTCACAATTTTGAATCATCATTTTAATACTCTGGTCAACATAGAAAAGTGGGTAGGCTTGTTTTTTTATGTTTTTTAATTGCAAACCATAACAATAGTCAGTGAAACAAGTGTGTGAAACAGTGTGAGCAGAGTGCCTCACTTCTGTCTTCTCCACTGTCAAAGCAACTGAAGCTGTGGGTGAAATAATGTGCTGTGACCCCGGGGTGGGTCTCATTACTCAGGGACGTCCTGTAATCTCCAGTTAGCCCCAACTCTGACTGTACTAAGGCTGGTGAAGGCTGGCGGATCAGTGGACAGAGGTTGGCGGTTTGAATCCCACTCTTGACATAAACATCATTGGTAGAGCAGTCAGATCCACTGACCTGCAGGTTGGTGGTGCGATTCCAGCTCCATAGACGAATGCTGTCATTGTGTCCTTGGGCAAGACACTTATTGCTTTACTTGTTGAATGTTCCACTATATGACACTTATATGACTGAGCTTGCATTTATTCAATTACATGTGTTTTATTGTTTTAAAATACCAGAAAAAACATATTTTTTTCTGTGATCGATAAATTGAAATATGAATAATAAATTTAGATAAATTCTGCGCTGTGGAACAAAGTCATAGCATCTCATTGTAGACAAATAGCACCAGAAAAGTTACATTGTCCATGTTGAATAAAAAGTAGTTGCATATATTGACAGATTTTGTCTTGAATCTTGAAGCTTTGTTGTTTTGAGGCCTCTGAAAATCGATTCTAACCTTGATTTAACTCTCTGGATGATGAGCTTGCAAATAATTTGGTTATGAGAGTTTCGATAAACTGCGTCTGTGTAATTGTTTGACCTTCATATAATCTCATATAACTCCAGTCAGAGCAGTGGAAGTGCTGATGAAGCCATCTCACCCTGATTGGAGTCATTTTCTGCCTTTGCTTCTCTTTCTGCAGAAGTTTGGGATTCTGGCAAGAGCAGCTTCTCAATTACACCAGAGTCATCCTGGGGCCAGGCTCATCATCTGCACAAACACCAGCCACCTTCAACTTCAATTTGGACTTTGTATTTTGCATTGCTGGCTTTGAATATAACAGTTTGAGTCCCTAAATGAAAACAGTGTCAGCGTTCTAGTTGTTGCAGATTTGTCCATTAAACAAAGGCTTGAAAACATCATTGCTGATACTGAATGTTCAATTTTCCACTTCAGCTACACGGACTCAAGGTAATAGATACAATGTGCTAAGATGGGCTCTCAAGCAATGCACAAATACAATGAAAGTGAAAGGGAGAGTGGAAAGAAAGAGAGAGAGATAGACGGAAAGAGAGAGGAAAGAGATAAACAGAGAAAGAGGAGAGGAAGGATAAAGAGAATGGTGAGAGGAGAGTGTGAGAGAGAGACATAGAGGAGAGAGAAGAGAAAGACTGAAAGAGGGAGACACACAGACAAAGAGAGCGAGAGGGGGGAAGGAAACACTATTGATCAGCGAAAATGGCAATACCAGTAATCTTTTTATCAGATATTTTATCAGGCATTATTCTTGAATGCCTTAAAACTCCTCTTCTACGTATTTAACCCTGCAGTAAAGAGGTCATCACTTTTATTGCTTCACCCAGACTTGAACT
>JACN01023313.1:0-13177 GCA_000787155.1 Scartelaos histophorus | reverse complement strand
GATCTGGCCACAATTATAAAACTTAGAACTTATATCAGGTTTAAATAAAATAGAAAGATTAAATAGATTATTTAATAGATTAAATAAAAAAATTAATAATTCAAAAATCCAAGTCCAACAACAAGCAGGCAAATGCATAAAAAAAGAAAAATGAATTAAAAAAGTGATAAAAAAAGAAAAAAAGATTTGACTTTTGATATTTGCTGTGCATGAAGATAAAAAGGTTTAATACCAAACTGTGAAACATTCTAGACGATAAAGCAATAGCATTTCCATGGAAAAAAGCATTTGATAAACCCTCCACCGGAAAACTTACACAATGCACCTTTAAACCATTAAGTAAATCTTTCATTCCGAGACCCCAACATTCCCAGTGCCTGCTCATCCTAATTGCAACTCGTCCATGTTAATTAAGCGTGTGTTATGTGTACATTTGGATGCCTCTGTGGTGCTGGTGTTTGCCTATATGACCTCATTCATGCCGACTGCAGGGTGGTCCTCCCAGAGCCCATTAGAAAAATACACACCCTTTAGTTTGCCCCTTTCACACCAGCTAAACTGTATCACACGCTTCTCACTCGCCGAGGGCTAACAGTGGGCGTTTTGTTCCACGCGTAAAGGTCCCATATTACACAAAATTGACTCTTGTGAGCTTTAAGTCGTGTTAGAATGTCGTTACCTTCTCAAAAACATACCTGGAGTTGTGTTTCGCTTCATTCATACATGTCTGAGTAACTCTTTTATTATTAGTTTGGTTACATCTCATAAGCTCAAAATGCTCTTTTGCACCAAGCTAAATATTAAGAAAGTTAAAAATTAAAAATAAGAACATTTAACTTTATTTGAGTAGTTTCATCCTGACAAGTAAGGATTTTGTTTCTTTTTTTTGTTTTAGGACATATTTTCATATTTTAAGTCCTGTTATATTGGTAGATAATTACTTGTCAAAGTGAAATTTACTGAAATCGTGATGAAACTTTCTTAATTCAAGTAACCTTCACTCATTTTTCTAGTGTTGTGCAGTATATTAGCAGTATATTCAATGGATGGACTTTAAAAACACAGTGGAGCATCTCCTGTATTACCACATGACATCACAAGGTGGAGTGAAGTGTTAGTTTGAGAGAAAAAATCTGGCTTTTTGTGTGTTAAATGTGTGTGAATGAAACAAAACACAACTCCAGGTATGTTTGTGATGAGGAAATAGCATTATAACAGATCAGAAAACAGAGTAATATGGGCTCTTTAACACTTTGGATGCATCAACTCCAAAAATGTTTTACAGCTCGGTCAGTCCACCTCTTCCTTCATACGCCCAGGTGCGGAAAAGAAGTAGAAATCCCCAGTTTTTGTGTCCAATCTTTCCCCAGTGAAGTCGCACCCTTGAGTTATTGCGTAGAATGGCACGCTTTCCCCTGCGCTGGCTCCAATGTGGTGAACAAAGTGTCAAGAATGTGTTCTGTGAGGCCCGTGACACTTCCTCTACTCTCTAGTAATGGCCTGGAAACCCCGCAGTGGAACAACTATTGCATTTTTGAAGAATTTGAAACAGATTTAGGCAATTATGATATTTAAAGCATCATTGTGTCACATTTATGTTAGTAGGAATGCCATCTGCTTCACCAAAAGATGCCAACTTTTCCAATTTAAGGCCCTTTGTCTATGGAAATAGTTTTTCTTTGTTGACTTTAATCACTTTAATTTATTACCCTATATTTTACGGCTTTAAACTCACCTCTCTCCATGACTCCACCGGGCTATGTTACAGGTTAGGTCTATGGAGAGCGGTCAAATAACCCCGAAAGCGTATTATGGTTCAGACTCTGGAGGAAATGGGTCAAAACAAGGCACGGTTTCTCATGCACACGAACAACTTTAGTAGATTAGCCCTGTTAGGGGGACTGATGTTTCTCATTCAAGAAACAGTGGATAAACTCGGCTCCAAAACAGCAAATCCGTGCAAACCTTCAACGAGACAAAAGTTTGGCAGCCATACTGTTTACTGGAGCGCATATCACAGCAGGACATAGACTTTATCTGGCTTTATATTTGAAGGATATTTCTGCCGCTGGACTTATTTCTTTGTAAAGTAATAGCTTTGCTGCCTGACGTGTAAACAAACAGCGCTCGGTTTGGACCCACTGCAGTTGTGTTTGTGAACGGCTCTAAAGTCCTTAAGAATGTATGTTTCCCTGTGTATTTTGGGGGCTTTAAAAGTAAGTTATATATTCTGACGTCATCACATTTGCTTAAGATGATTTACTGGTCTTGTTGCTGGTGCTTGGTAAGTCCGATTTATATATACATTCATCATATAACTGAAATTCTCCACTACGCATGTAAAACAAACTGAATGCTCATTAAATTCATTACTAAATATACTGCTTTTGAAGAAACGGTAAATGGTCATATTTATCTAGGCAGTCAAAGCACTTTATGCCAAGCACTCACACTCGCGCTCATGCACCAGAGTAAGCAGAAAATGGACAGTGAGTGTTATCCAAAGTTTACAAATCTGATTATAGCCACTATGTTCCTGCTATGGCTGAAATTGAAAGAGCAGTTAAGGACAGCACAACTATCCACATCTTTCTTAAAAGGCCCATATTACACTATTTTCTGATCTGTTTTAATATAATTTCTAAACACAACTAAAAGGTAAAAAATATCCGTTCACTTGAAAACTTCTGCTCCTAACACCACAAAACGGAATAGAGTAGTTTGATCTTTGTAGATATAGAGAGACTAATAATAAAGGATAAATAAATGTAAATGTAAATGTAAATGTAAATGTAAATGAAACAAAACACAACTCCAGATATGTTTTTGAGGAAGTAACGGCATAGTATGAAGTCTTGAAAGTCAATTTTGTGTAATAACAGACCTTTAATACGGGCACACAACAGTTTTTGGAACCTGTTCAGTATTTGCTTTAGTATTGATTTGTATTTTTGTGCAATTCAAATTTCAGTCTTGACCCCTCGAAATCATTGCATTGCTTTGTTGGTTGTGAAATGTTGCTCAATATATATAAATTAGTAAAAAAAAAAAAGATCAAATAGTACACATTGTAAGTATTCCTTTGACCTCTGTGAAAAAAATTGACCTCTTCTACTATTACCATCCTTATTCTTCTACATTATGCAACATGTCTTATTTATCCTGTATTCCCGAGCTGAGCCTGACCCCTTTGCTTCCTGCAGCTGGGATGCAGCTAATGTTCTTTGGCAAAGTTTTTCTCACTTTGAACTTTGACTCGCACTGACGGGACTTCCCAGGAGGATCCCTAATTTTTCACGTTATTGTTTGAAATAAAAGTTTGGCCGGTACTTCCAAGATCGCAGTTAGAGCGGAGAATCAAAAGGGCAAGATGTGCGTGTAATGAAAGGTAGTGATAAGGTCTATAGTGAAATATTACAAAAATAAACGTTTAATTGCTCAAAAAAAGAAAAAAGAACAATTTGTGTATTAATAACGGAGAACGATTTGTACGTTGATTAAAGGGCCAATCTTACGCTATCTTCTGATCTATGTTATAATGTTGTTTCCTCATCACAAACATATAAGTTGAGTTCTTCTTTCAAACGGAAAACACTTGTGATGTCATGTACAATACAGGAAGTGCTCCACTGTGTTTTTAAACTCCTTACACCTTCACTAGAATCGTTTGACTATTCAGCAATTGGCAACCTCGACTGAACAAAATGTGAAATGTAGCTTGAAACTTGAAAATTTCCTTATCATGACATTACAAGGTGGAACAGAGCATTTTGAGCATTGGAGATGTAGACAGTCTAATGTTTAAAAGTTTTTCAAACATGTGAATGAAACAAAACGCAACTCCAGGTATGTTTTTTTTAATGAGATAACAGCATTATGACATGACTTAAAACTACAGTCAGTTTTGTGTAATTATAGGACCTTATAGGAAAAAACTATTACTTAAATGATTTTTTTGAAAATGTTGGAAAAGTTTTCATAAAAATGTTGAATTATTTCACAAAATAATTCCTGCACTCATGTTTTGTCATATTTATCTCCAAAATGTTCCAAGTTTTAAATGTTTTTTGCCAAAATGTTCCTTTTGATCCCTGGTTCCCCATTTATTCTTTCTTAAAAGCAGGTGCTAGGATGAGGATGAGGATCTGAACAGCCATTTTGGATATAAATGACCTACTGCTAGCGAAATCAAAGGAGAAGACACACAAAAAAGACCATTGATCTTTAACCCCGAACTCTAACGCCCCTTTCTTCTTCATTTTGGCCCCTCTTTTTGGTCTCTCTTTTGTTTACTCCACAGTATCGCCTCGGGCCCTGTTTCCGGTCTGGTATGGGCGAGACAGACTGGTCAATATATTTACGTCTATAGAGTCATTTCAATGGCTCCTATGTGCATTATTCTGAAGTGTTTGGGAGGGTGCATGAATTTAAATATGGTTAGCGGTCTAGTCTGGTTTGCTAAGTGTACCTTTTGTCCCGCCGGTGCAGTTTTCAGATCGGGACAGGTCATAAAGTCCAACCAGATGGTCCAAACATGCCTAGTTTCATATCACACTGGCCTTTATTCACTCAAGGCTACGTGGATGTGGGCCACAGCTGTACGCGCACAAATACTAGCATATGTCGGAGCATGAAAGACAATATAGTTTTGTGCTGAGTGATACTGCGCCGAGTCTTTGAAGTAACGAAGCAACTGGTCCCGTTTCGTAGTCGTCACGATTTAAATACACAGATGATCGTTAATCAAGGGAAATCAAAGGGAGATTTGTTTAGTCGAGTTTCAAAAGTCTGGTTCCATCTAATGTTAAATTGTATGCTGATAAATAAACTTAAAGCCACATTATATAACATTTAGCTGAAAAAAATAGTCAAGTCTTGTAAAGTTCCTCTGAAAAACGAAGGAAAATATTCACCCTTACCCTGAGCAGGCTTGCGTCTCCACACTGACTCTTATTTGTCCTGGATGAGGGCCTCCTCCTGCTTGTTTATTTGGAAATGTTGTTCCTTTTGCTATAATCTTCAGTAGAAAGACATGAAACTTTTCTATCCCAGTGGAGAATGTTCAGAAGTAAGGTTTTAACTTTCCAGCAGATCTCCAGAAAGTTACATACTGTGTCTTTAATTTGATCTTGATTTAAACTAATCCACAAATTGTTCTAAAATAAGAAAAATGACGCCTAAAAAATATTTTCTGAAGCAATCTGAAGGAATTTTTAATTACAAGTTACTGTTCTACCATCAATCGCCACTATTTAAGTTCTTAATTACCCCATAAATCTTCAGGATAGTTGGCAAACTTCAGGCTTCACAGGTTCAGAAAAGTTGTATAATTGGTAGAAATGTGTTTTTTCTAACCTGCATGATGGTGGTTCATTCCCCACCACTGCCTTTATTGTGTCTTAGGGCAAAACACTTCATCTGCCTTGTCTGAAACGAATGACAGCTGTGGTTGTGGCTATTTTTAAAACAAAAAAATCTGACTTTTATTATATCTTTTATTTCTATTCTAGTATCTAACCATAATATTTTACAACATTAACCCATTATTTGTTCTGTTCCACTCAGAACTCCAGTCGGCACCATGGATGAGGACCAGTGCTACTACAACGAGACCATCGCCTTCTTCTACAACCGCAGCGGCAAAACCCTGGCCACGGACTGGAACGCCGTGAGCCGCCTGGTGATGGGTCTGGGCATCACCGTGTGCATCTTCATCATGCTCGCCAACCTCCTCGTCATGATCGCCATCTACGTCAACCGGCGCTTCCACTTCCCCATATACTACCTGATGGCTAACCTCGCAGCTGCCGATTTCTTCGCCGGACTGGCTTACTTCTACTTGATGTTCAACACGGGACCTAACACGAGGAGGCTAACAGTTTCGACGTGGCTGCTACGGCAAGGTTTGATCGATACTAGCTTAACCGCTTCCGTCGCTAACTTGCTGGCCATCGCCATCGAACGCCACATCACTGTATTCCGGATGCAGCTTCACACGCGTATGAGCAATCGGCGAGTGGTGGTTGTCATCGTGATCATTTGGACAATGTCGATCGTCATGGGCGCCATTCCGAGCGTGGGCTGGAACTGTATCTGTAGCTTAAAGTCGTGCTCCAACATGGCGCCCCTGTACAGCAACTCCTACCTTGTGTTTTGGGCGGTCTTCAACCTGGTCACCTTCGTCGTCATGGTAACGCTGTATGCCCACATCTTCGTTTATGTTCGCCAGAGGACCATGAGGATGTCGAGGCACAGCTCCGGACCCAGGAGGAACAGGGATACGATGATGTCTCTGCTGAAAACTGTGGTCATCGTGTTAGGTAAGAAACAAGAACAAAAACATACTCAAGTTTTTTTTTTTTTTTCCTCTCATTTCATTTACGGGTCAATGACGTATAAGGATTTTCAGCTGGCAAACTTTAAAATTTAGTTTCTGTTGAAATTTTAGTATGCATAAATCTATGTTTGAGATTTATATTAAGCAATTTTTTGTATTTTTTATGCACATGAATTGGCTATGACCTTAAAAATGTCATGGGGTGTGAAGGAGAATAACCTTAAAATGATTCTATTTTCTATAACATGGTTGGGATGTTAATCTAAGTTCTTAATAATATGAACATGATATTGGTATTTGAAAACATGAAAACATGATATTTGAAAAACAATGAAAGAAATTGCATGTGAGTCTACAAAACACTTCAGAAAATATACCAAAAAAGAAAGAAAATTAGCTAGTATTTTTAAAGAAGTTTAAAAATCAGCCGTTAAGTACAGACGGTCGCACCACAAGACATTTTAACCCTTTAAGTACAAAAAACATGCAGAATAACTAATGATTTACGAAAAAAATGATTTTGTTCCATGGAGTTCAGATACTACAGGTTTTGTCTCATTTGCACATAATTAAAACACAAAACTTGCATATTTAACACTCTGTTCCACCTTGTGATGTCATGCGGTAATACAGGAAGTGCTCCATTGTGTTTTTGCACTCCATACAACTTCACTAGCATCATTTGGATGATTTCAGCCCTGGAATTACCAATCTCTGCTAAGAGATTTTTTTTTTTTTAAAGTAGCGGTTTACTTGAAAATTACCACTTTATGACATCACAAGGTGGAACAGAGCATTTTGAGATTTGGACATGTAGACAGACTAATAAAGACTCAAAAATGGATGAATTTTTGAGGAGGTAGCAGCATTTTAACACGACTAAAAGCTGAAGAGTTCATTTGTGTAATAGAATAGGATTCCCTCTGTATTCTTCCTGAATTTTTGGTTTACTTCTTCTTGTTCTTCTTCTTCTGATCTTGCAAGTGTTAAAAGTTGGACAATGCCACCTAAAAACATGTTCACCAGGTATTTTTAATGATCAGATTTCTCTTGGGCATGTGAACACTGCAGTCATCAGATTTAATTATCAGGTTATCTGAATCTTCTCGTTATCTGATGTTCGTGGCCCTGTACCCACTGTTACACCATCAAAAGCCAAAGTTTCGCTCTCTCATATGTTAACCCACACACCAAAAAACGGAAATACCAAGATATACAGTATTCCACACAAGCTTAACAGTGGCCTCTTGTTACTGATTCTAACTTTACTTCTTTGAATTACTTCTTAGGAGATCAGTCCAACCTTTGCCCATTGAGCTGGTGTACATGTACTATATAATATTGCGGTATCACAAGGATCTTCTTATCAGTCATTGGCAGGCTAAACGTTGCTCCTGTGTGGGCAGAAAGTGGAACAAGCTGAGGTCCTCCACAAACAATGGTGCTGTTGAATGGAGGGACTTGAGTGGTCAGTCATTCTAACCGCTGGTTTCCCCTCACACTGATAGGGTTCCTCACAGAGATGCCTAGATGTCTCCTGCACAAACCGAAACATGGGACAGAAACTAGCTTCACAAATGCATTTATTGATTTTTTTGATAGAAAGTTTTAGACTATGTATCCTAAAATTGCTCTAATTAACGATCCATTGTTAAAACGAAACAAAAAAAAAGTAAGATCATAATGTATCTGCACCAGAATCATTCTTAAAGGTGCACGGTGTAACTTTTTATTCTATTACAGGTGCTTTTAATTATTTTTCTTTTAAAACATGCATTATTATTACCGCTTCTCCACAGATCTGAGCTGTAATTTGGCCTTCGTGGAGATTGTTAAAATAAACGCCATACTGCATAAAGTTTCAAGAAAAAACATCTACATTAAGTCAAGCAAGTGTCAGACCCTCTGCTAGAAAAGTTACACAGTGCACCTTTAATTAGTTCATTATCAATTAAGGCTAATTAAAATGCATTTATTATACCAAAATGCCACATTGAATGAAGTCATTACCAATATATCTTCATTTGTATTTAATTTTCAGAATGTTTTATACATTATATTAGCTGTTATATTCATATTTTCCCCACATAAACTGTTCTTCAAATACACTTCCAGATATTTATATGAAAAAAGCACTAAAGTTATAACTCTTGACCAAATTATATCCGCCTGTCACTAAGCCCAAGTGTTACCTTTTAATACTGTAACTCCGACTTACAGTGTTTGTCTTAACTCATATGAAGTAATTCACTTAACATAATTCCAAATGGCTCTGCACTATCTGACAGTTTTACGACGTAGGCTTCAGTGATGATGTGTTTTCCACAGTTATGCTCCTCAAACTCCCCTCCTCTCTTGCACTATATTAAACTCTATAGACTGCAACAAAGTAAAAGTAGTAGTAGTAGTAGTTTATTCGGGCATCACAAAACAAAACAAAAGTAAACATGCACTGTACTTAAGTAAAAAATCTTGGTATTTATACTTATGTACATTTTAAAACAGATACTTCACCACCTTTGAGAGCCTGTATCTGTACTTTCTACTACATTTTTGAACAGGACTGAAAAGCAAAAATATTTTAAAGGTTTGAGACTTGCTGAAAAGACTAAGGGTTATTTTTAACACTTTTGTAGTGTTCAAAATGTAGTAGAAATTATAAATACAGGCTCTCAAATGTGGTGAAGTATCTGTTTTAAAATGTACTTAATTATAAATACCAAGATTTTTTCCTTAAGTACAGTACATTACTACTTTTGTTTTGTTTCGTGATGCTGATGACCGAATACTGAAAAGTAAAACTATTTTAAAGGTGTTTGAGACTTACTGAAAAGACTAAGGGTTATTTTTAACACTTTTGTAGTATATATATACAGTAGTAGTAAAAAAAAAAGCAGTACTTTTGTAGTATATATATAGATATACAAATAAAAACAGTAAGGAAAAAATATATATACAAAATTCAGAGCAAATATTTATCAAGATGCTTTACTAGACCTCAAATTTGACTCTTTAAGTACATTTTTGAATAGGTTTAAGACTTTTACTTCAGTAGATGTCCCTTTTACTTGAGTATTTTTTGCTCTTGCATCTATATTTTCACTTAAATAACACAATCAGATACTTCTTCCACCGCTGGTATTGCGTTCATTTTTCAAGTACACTTCAGTCACGCCCTAGCAAAGTATTAAGTGTGGGAAAGTAACTTGGGTAGTGCCTGAAAGCAGGATGTATCAGCCCTAGACAAAACATACCAGGGGATTGCATGTGATCAGTCTCCTACGTGCACTGTTATCTCATCCCACTGACTCTGTTGTCTTTGCTCCGTGCTTAACAGAAAGCAGCAGACACTTGGAGCCTAGATTGTTAATGAATAGAAACCACCGTAAAAATATGTGCATGTGTCAAATGGAGGGGTGGGGGTCGGAGTAGTGCAGGTATTGCCATATTGTGATTCACTCTTTCTCTGTTTAAACCAGCTGTCTGTTCACAAACACCAACATTTTTCCCACTAACTTCTACTGGTTAGGATCTGAGTAAGTAGATTTCACCAATTGCAGGGAGGTGCGAACTTTCAGAAGAATCAGATGAATTTATTTACTGATTTAAAGCCCTGTTAACCCAGAATAAGACCAGAGAGCCTAGGTGAGCCTGAACATATGACATATAGCTTTAAGACAATAGAAAAATAAAGTGTACATGGAGCGTAATAACAATCTAAAATGGTTGATCTGTGGTTTTGATACTTTGCGGTGCCATCGGCGGCCCAAAATGTCACATTGTGGTGTTACTGAAATAATAATGTGGGAGCTTTAAAGAACTGCAGTATGAATTTCTTTCTTTTTTGTATTATTTTTGTCTTTGGACCCAGCACACAGTCACATTTTTGTTGAATGTGCATGTCTCTATGTACCAACAATGCACATATTAGCAAACCAAAAAAGTTTTAAGATCATCTGGTCTCATTTAGGCATTTGATTTCCTACAAAACATGTTTAACAAAATCAGCTCACCTGTCAGTTTTTTATGTTCAGATGGTGTTAAAACAAATTAAGTCTTCGGACAAAGCTTCAGACAGACCAGTGCCAATAGTTAGCTTCACAACCCTAGACATCAGTTGCGGTAATACTTTTTTTTGCAATATAATCCAACATTAGAGCATTATACATCATAATTTATAATAATTCCTTTCAAATATTCTTTTCAAAGATTAAATAGGAAGGTTTTACTTCACTGAATAAACTTTCCTAAACCCTAATATTTGTTGTTGCTCTTAAATCAAACTTTGAGGAGGTAATAACAACTCATAGACTAAACAACTATCAAAAGTCTATAAGCTCTAGCAGGTGTTTTGGCGCTCGCGGTGAAGGATTCGAACCATCGTCAAAGAAGCTCATTCAAAACAAAATAGTCTTTCTTTCGACTAGTCTAAATATTGGAGTGGCCCTACAAAACATCATTTAGGTAATAACTCCGATGCCTGCATAATCAAACTTAATCTAGAATCCGTTCACGCAACGCAATTACCTAAAAAATCAGGGGATATTTAGGCATTTAGGAACACAATGGGCTTTTGGTCTTAGTGCGTAAATGTTTTCCATGTGAAAATGTCAGCGTGAGGCAAGAGGCATTAAAATAGTTCCCCACTGACTTCCATTCAGAACTTTCAGTATTTGTTGACATGTCACGAAAGGGTTTGGCTTGGGCTGTTGCAGTGTCCATTGGGTTCTGCTTGAAGCAATAGTTCACTTAATCCACTTGTGATAATATTGTAATTCCAGGTTTCTTCTTAGGGCAGATGTGAATTCAGTCATGCAAAATGGACTGAAGTTTTTAACTGTGAACACATTTTACCTCAAAGTAGCTTCTTCTAAAGTAGGGTTCTGGTAGAGTCACCGTCCTATATATAAATGTCTGAAGGGAGGAAAGAGCTCTTTAAAATGAAACTGAAATGAAAAATTATTAAAAGGAAAACATACCCATGCTGTTTGCGTTAAAAGGATAGTTTTTTAACATGAATCTGTATCGCATCCCCATCAGCAGGTTTTAGTGCTGACGAAAGTAGTACGGCAAGTTCGCTGGGGTGGGAAAAATTAAGCGTTTTTCTTCTCAAATCAAAAGAGTGATACATTTGCATCACAAAACTTTCATGTTGTATCACTGCGCGCTGCTGCAAGCTGAGAGTTGTGCACGAACCCAACACTTTTTTCAGTTTGGTAGTTTTTACATGTTAGACCGATGACGCTGGAACGCAAGAGATCTAACGTGAGCGCTAACGTGTGAGAACAATACGTATATAAGCTTGTGTAAGTTAGCGGTGTCATAGTCAGACATGTTGCTGTTACCTTTTCGAGCTGTAAACCCAGTGAAACAGGAGCAGCGGTTACCTGGCGGCAGCGGAGTGATATGAACGGAGAGAAAATAGTGCCATGCGATAATGAGGTTTGATTAAACAGGTTTAATCAACAGGTTTTGTGATGCAAATGTATCACTCTTTCAAACACATATTGTTTTGTGAAGAAAAACGCTTTATTTTTGTGACTCCAGCCAACTTGCCGGAACTACTTTCATCAGCACCAAAACCGGGCAAGAACTCGGCTCACAGGACACGGGGCTAAGTCAGTGTTTCATGTCAAATTCATGTCAAAAAACCCAAACTACAACCACAAACTGATCCTGGGTCGGTAATGTCTTAAACCTGCAGAAAGTGGACAGAAGTTTTCCTCATTCTTTGTATATGGACAGTCAGAACCTCCAGAAGTTCCTCACTGAGCTGCAGAGGCTGATCTAGCATTGATTCACGATGGGCTGCAGATGCCGCAGTCCTTTTTAGGTTTAAACCAACTGGATTTAGTCGTGAGGCTATTTTCAGATTTAACGATCATCTTGAGAATCAAAACACCAAATTATAACATAAAAAACTTGGCCATCGTGTCCAGTATTTTGGTAATGAATGAATCAGTGTTATAATTGTTATCAGGAAATGCTATTTGATGTGAATGTCTATGTCATATCTGGGTACACCGTCATTTTTATGGAATTTAAAATAAAAATCTGACATATTATTCCTTTAAAGAGAATCTGTTATCAATTAAGTCCACTGAACGATGGTGTGAACTGTCACCGAGTTGTATTTTGCAAAATATTCCAGCTTCAAAACCTCCATTTTCCAACTTTTCATATGTGTTAACGAGAGAATGAAAAGGCCATGATCCAATGACACAAAGCGATAGGGAAAGTAGACTTGGAAATATCTCGAAGTCTGATAATTAAAGACAAACATTGAGCACATTTTGACAAGTGGCTCCATCCAGAAACAGCAGAGGCTCCTTTCAAACTCAAACAAAATACGTCACACATGTACAAAGTGACAATGTGGGTTTATCTCATTTGATTCATGTTTTCCGAAGAAACTGTCTTGTTGAGAAAATAGTGAAAATTAGCGGTAAATGAGTCTCGGTGTTCATCTCACAACAGCTGTAGTTAATTTTGCAGTTGGTTTAATAGAGTATTGCAACATTCACTTTTTTTTTGAGAATATGAATAAGATTATATTAATTTAAAGAAGCACTATGTAGCTTTTCTTGTGGGGTTTCTGCCAACTGCATTTGAATTCTCCACAATATTAAATGTATCTCTCACACATTTTATTTTTGGTGTTTCTTGTCGCCCAGAAATACTTCAACAAGCATGTATGCCTCTCCCAAAATCTGACTTGTAAAGTGAGTTTAAAGATCCTATTTTAAAATGTGACCTCCTCAAAAACATATCTGGAGTTATGTTTTGTTTCATTCACACATGTTATTTTTGTCTTGTTTTGTCTACATCTCCAAAGCTCAA
>JACN01073065.1:0-11908 GCA_000787155.1 Scartelaos histophorus | reverse complement strand
ATGTTATAATGTTGTTTCTTCGTCAAATACATACCCGGTCATGAGGTCCCAAATCCTGCATATTTAAGCTGAGTTCTCTCAAACAGAAAAACACTCTGTTCCTGTGAAGTCATGTGGGAATACAGGGAGTGCTCCTTTGTGTTTTGAAACATGCACATTCATAGAATCATTTGGATGGCAATATCTCTCAACAAAATGTGAAAGGTAGATGTTAACCTGAAAACTACCACTACATGACATCACAAGGTGGAACAGAGCGTGCTGAGCTTTGGAGATGTAGACAGACTAATAAACCAAGGTCACTCAAACATGTGTGAATGAAAGAAAACATAACTCCAGGTATGTTTTGGAGGAGGTAACATTATAATTTTGCGTTATATAGGACCTTGTATATTATAAGATTGTGTTATGTTTTGTTATTTCATTTATTTGTTCTATTTATTAAACAAAGCTCAAAGTACAAACACGTGAGCGGCTAGCGGCATTGACTTGAGTGCTTTTGTGCTGAAGGAAAAGCATTTAATTGAGTAGTATAGGCACCTACCAACCAACTAATCCGTCAGCATAAATATTTAAAACACCCAGGATGTATTTCCCTGTCTGGAGAGCACAAAGGGGCTCTCTGTTCTGTCTGTAGCGATGCTGTGATTAGTGACTGAGAGCGGGCTCCATTTAATCTCAACCTCTGAAGCACTTTACGCGAGAAAATTTCAAACCATTACTGACGCTCAACAATTTCCAAGCACCTTCAGTTTCCATGGAGACGACAGCGCCAACCCCCAACTCGATCACCCCACTTTGCACCACATGTAAAATAAATGTAGAAAAGATATTTGAAGAGGTTCGTCTCACACAGGTTTATTCAGAAATCTGTCATAAAACTGCCTCTGTGTCTCTGTCTAGCCCTGATGTGAATGGGAAGTGGCTAAAACCATTGATTTTTCTGTAACAGCTTCTATCAGCTTCCAGCTTTTTAAGTGTCATCTTCATTACAATGAAATGACTATCAAAATTCAGCCAGGTGTAAAACCAAAAACTAAAATGTCAATTTCAAAGAAGAAAAAAATGACTTGTATTGATAGCTTTTGTACTATTTTTTCTGCCCAGACTGCATATTTTATATTTGTATATCAAAGTCTATTTTTATTTACCTTACTTTAATAAATGCCTTATTATTTTAGCAGTTTATATAATTATTTGCACCATAACCTTATTTGTGAATTTTGTTCACTGGCAATAAAACTTTGTGACTCGATGTGTTTGATTCTGACTCTATGTGTTTGTACTTGGTGGAGGGTCCACGACCTGCTTGTCTCCATGGACATGTAATTGCTTTGGCTGAAATGTTCCAGAGTATGGCATTTAACTTCTATATTCCATTTTCAGTTCAGATCTGGAGAGTAAACCACACTCACTAAAATCATTCATGTTTTTCATTCAGCGTTTTTTGTTTCTTTGTTTATTAATGCGTTTTCCTGAAAACATCACCCCAGGATAAAAAGTTTAATGCCAAGATACAGGTCAGATCTGTGGAGTGGTGAGTTTAATCCCATAAAATCTCTATGAATAAAACAAAACATCTCTTGGTGGAGGGTCCACGACCTGCTTGTCTCCATGGACATGTAATTGCTTTGGCTGAAATGTTCCAGAGTATGGCATTTAACTTCTATATTCCATTTTCAGTTCAGATCTGGAGAGTAAACCACACTCACTAAAATCATTCATGTTTTTCATTCAGCGTTTTTTGTTTCTTTGTTTATTAATGCGTTTTCCTGAAAACATCACCCCAGGATAAAAAGTTTAATGCCAAGATACAGGTCAGATCTGTGGAGTGGTGAGTTTAATCCCATAAAATCTCTATGAATAAAACAAAACTTTTTCCACCAGAAAAAGCTCCACAATGCACCTTTAAACAGTGGCAGAGACATAAGTATGAGTTCAGTATAATCTGGTTCCATCTAAATTTAAGTTTAATGTCATATTTGTATTGTGAAATAGCAAATAAAAACAGGTAGAAATCTGTTCTTGGCAGTGCGGAGGTTTTGTCACCCAGGACGGCGGGAGCTAAATGGGTTGTTCCACTTTAATTTATGCACCATTGTTCAGTGTTCCAGCATCTGTGCCTGTGTTTACCAATGCCACTAACTGCTCTATGCCCGCTCTCTGGCTCTTAAACTGCAGGCTTTAGAGTCATTACAGAGAATGGATGTAAAGATGTAGGCATTTGGAGAATTAGTGAGAAGGTAATGCACTCAATCTGCAGCCTAAACTGTCACTAAGCTCTGTGTTCAAGTGTATATGGCCTATATTCAGCAATCAGCAAACACTACCATATATTAAAGTATATTTGAGCTCTCATGGTCTGGGATCACCATAGCCAATGTTCGGATTCAAAAGTAAAGTAATAAAGTACATATTACTCAGATATGACAACCATCTTCCCTTTTGCAAGCTTGGGACTGACAATATCTGACAGTTTCTAATGTTATGGCAGTATTGTATGGGCTGGAAAATAGGAAATAAACCCTTTTTTAACTGTTTTTACATGGATGGGTCAAATGCAGTGTGTCCTAACTATGCATGGGGCTGGTGTACCATCTGTGTCATGGATTATAACTTTCAAATGTAAAAGTGCACTACATTTTCAGATTGAGGGTCCATGGAGATGCTATCGCTTTGCATGAAAATGGCAGCCGACAAATTTATTTTCCTTTTGCCATGGATTCTACCTGGACGACTGAGGGATTTTTCACACATTTGCATGAAAAGTTCAACAATATGGCTGTCAACTTCTGTATCTCCATAGAAACGAGACACAACCAGGCCACGGTACAGGTCAGATCTGTGGAAACTAGACATTTGAGCAGGTATCAGTACTAAAACAGTCACATTCACAAGACAGAATAAAACCTTTCATGAATAGCTTTAAAATAATTATGAGATGTACGTATAAGATCATGGTGATATTAAAGTATGTACTGATAAAAATAATTATATTGTCTAAATAAAGTGTCTAAATTAGTGTTTGTTTTTTTAATTATCATCATAGTATCAGACCTGGGAGTATAGTCTATTCCCTAGTATCAAAATACAGTTGTAAATTTGAGTATTGTAACAACGCTACTACATTCAGGGATTAACTCTACAAACTGTAAACTTCTAAAATTACTCTAATCAATTTGTATACATAATTGAAATACTGTGCACAAATGGCATGTTTGTTTCTCCACTCACGGCCCTCCTGTTGTGCATGTAATAAAAGAGAGCTGCCTCTGGACACTGAAGATATGCAGCTTCAAAGAAAAACAAGAATATGAATCCCAGAGGCGAAACTACTTCTGCACAGAGCCAGGAGATGCACAGTGGTACAGCAGTGCATTGTGGGAGATAACGCGCCCAAACACACTCCCTGAAGACAGACGGACTACTTAACATGTACATTTGTAGTGGTTTAAGTATTGTACACACACTCTCTTTTCATATGTCACAGGTGTTGTCCAAGTGTTTTGTTTGTCCAAATGTTTCCAAGTCCACACAAAAACTAGAAAATACGATTTATTTATAAAAGCTTTGCTCTTAAAGGTATATTATACAAAATTGTGAGCTTTGAGCCATGTTAGAACCTTGTATTCTCATAAAAACATACCCAGGAAAATTGTGAGCTTTGAGCCATGTTAGAAGCTTGTATTCTCATAAAAAACATACCCAGGGTTGTGTTTTATTTCATTCTCACGTGTTTGAATCCTGCTTTATTACATCTGCAAAGCTCAAAATGCTCTGTTCAAACTTGTGATGTTATAAAGAGTAAGTTTTCAAGTTAACAGCTCCTTTTTACCTTTTGTTTAGTAGAGATTGGCAATTCCAGTGCTTAAATTATCCAAATGATTCCAGTGAAAGTGTAAAGTGTTTAAAAACACAGTGGAGCAAAGGGGAACAGAAAACACAGTGGAGCAAAGTGGAACAGAGTGTTTCCTGCTAGTGAGAAGAACTAAATACCTAAATATGCAGGGTTTGTGTGTTAACATGCGAATGAAACAAGATTGCAGGTACGTTTTTGATGAGAAAACAACATTATCCTCATTAGGCTCATCCTCCAGAGAAATGTGCAAAGTCCCCAAATGTAAAACTGCACTCACCAAATCATCTTTTTCCTCTGTTGCTGTGAATCGTTGGAACACTTTGCCAACCTAACCTGCACAGGTTTTCAAATGTTTGGACGTGTGACAAAGAAGTGGCTGATCTCTAAACGAGTTTGTACACATTACGGACGAGTGTGATTTGAATAATTAGTAGAATTTTGAATGTGTGTCTGTTGTTTTAAAATCGTATTTCAACTCTGTAACCCTAAGTAATATCTGTTTTCATTTATTTTTGGTCAGTTTATCTGTATATACTCAATCTGTACTTTTAGTATTTACACCAACCTGCTCTGGGACTACAGGTGTAAATGAGCATCTATGTTATAACCTGGCAGCAGCATCTCTCCCATGACTTCTGACTTGATTCATGTATTGTTGAGCACTGTCCCTATGCAAATAAAAAGCATACCATACCGTTCAACCTGCACAGGTTTTCAAATGTTTGGACGTGTGACAAAGAAGTGGCTGATCTCTAAACGAGTTTGTACACATTACGGACGAGTGTGATTTGAATAATTAGTAGAATTTTGAATGTGTGTCTGTTGTTTTAGAATCGTATTTCAACTCTGTAACCCTAAGTAATATCTGTTTTCATTTATTTTTGGTCAGTTTATCTGTATATACTGAATCTGTACTTTTAGTTTTTACACCAACCTGCTCTGGGACTAAAGGTGTAAATGAGCATCTATGTTATAACCTGGCAGCAGCATCTCTCCCATGACTTCTGACGTGATGCATGTATTGTTGAGCACTGCAAATAAAAAGCATACTATACCGTTCCATTATAACATAGATCAGAAAATATTGTAACTGTAAACTAACTCATTTTTTCTCGAAAAACAAAAGATGCAATACTTTTGATGTGCATAAAACAGGTTTATAAACAGCTCTCTCCTCCACAGCTCTATCACACTGTATTTACTGGAACGAAAATAGAAACTGATTGAACTAATCTCCTTGAACTGGTCACCTTATGCCTCAAAGAACATTTGACTTGTGCTATTCCAAGGTAGTAGGTGGTTGGCATTAAATGCATGTATTGCCTTTATTTAATTGCATGTGTTCTTTACAGCACACGTTCTTATAGCAGGCTCACAGCTCCACATATCTGACCTGTAAGTCGGACGCCTGCTTGTCTCCATGGACACAGATATGTTAAAAGGTCCTATATTACACTATTTTCTGATCTGCTATGATGTTGTTTCCTCGTCAAAAAAATACCTGGAGTTGTGTTTTGCATATTTAGGCTCTCAAACAGAAAACACTTTAAATTTCATACTCCTTCACCATATAATGAATGAGGTAAAAGGTCAAGGTAAAAAATAGCTGTTGAAAACTACCACTTAATCACACTCAGATATTTGTGAATGACATAAAACACAACTCCAGGTATGTATTGAGGAGGTAATAACATTATAATATGGCTTAACACTCACACGAGTCAATTCTGTGTACAGATATTTTAAAGATCCTATATTACACTATTTTCTGATCTGCTATGATGTTGTTTCCTCATCAAAAACATACCTGGAGTTGTGTTTTGCATATTTAGGCTCTCAAACAGAAAACACATGCTTTTAAACTTCATACACCTTCACCATAGAATGAACTGTAGCCCTGGACTTGCCTCTGAACTAAAGGTAAAAGGTCAAGGTAAAAAGTAGCTGTTGAAAACTACCACTAAATCACACTCAAATATTTGTGAATGACATAAAACACAACTCCAGGTATGTATTGAGGAGGTAATAAGATTATAATATGGCTTAACACTCACACGAGTCAATACTGGACCTGTAAATGCCAGACTATGTATGTGAACAATCCAGGAAAAGCAGTAATATCCTCATCCTTATCTCTTTTCATTTTGGACCCATTGCCCTATATAATTTCACATTTAACAGACTTTATTACAAATACATGTGTTGCATTTACGACACATTATGTCGTCTATATTAGAGATAAGATATGGTTGCCTTGTGCTTTACGTGTATGCAAAGCTACATCTTTTCTTGAGTAAAACTGCAGAGTCTTTAAAAAGCTCCGTTCACACATGACTCCCCTCGACCTGCAGCCCTCACCTGAACCTCCTCCTGAGCTTTAATCAACTTGTTTGTTTGTATCTTCATTAGCTGCTCCTCTGATTGGCTCAGTGTAAAAGCCTGCAGTACACAGCTAAACACTGCATCCTTGAAATCATCATGTACAAACTCCACCACAAAATCCCTGGACTGAAGAAATTCTTGGTCGACTAAAGCCACATCCTGCAGACTGATTAATTGACTAAAAAGGGGGCGTGAAAGAAACGTCTCAAAATGATTACTTATCCTTATCTAACTGACCCAAACTGCACTCACAAGACCACACCTGCAAGAGTTCATGCAAAAAACAACTATTTATGCAGAAAAAGTACTAGAAAACAGTGTATTTATATAAAGATAGATTAAACTTGTACTTGTTAAACTGTAACTGAGCGATGACGTCACATTTAGTGCCGTTATCTGTTCACAGTAAATTGTTCATATAAAGCTTTGTGTCTATTTTTTAGGCAGCAGATTGAGCAAAACAAAACTTGTACTTGTTAAACTGTAACTGAGCGCTGACGTCACATTTAGTGCCGTTATCTGTTCACAGTAAATTGTTCATATAAAGCTTTGTGTCTATTTCTTAGGCAGCAGATTGAGCAAAACAAAATATTGGCCCATGCTGGAGATTTAACGCTTAAAAAGTCCAAATAGCGGCCTGATAAATCGGCCTGTCTCTTTAAACGACTGAACAGCTTACAGCCATACTAACTACTCCCTGATCTGACCATTTTTCAGATTTCTCTTGTTGTGAATCCAGGTGGAGACAAAGCGGGCAGCAGTAGAGGAGGTGTTAAAAGATGTTTTCCTTTATAGAGAATGATTTGTTTATTTTATGTTCCCTCCACTCGCCTCCAGGGCCCTAACCTACATTACAGCACACACACTATTAATCATTGATGAACAGACCTGTGCAATTTTGTTCATAATTTGTTCATATCTGTATGTGCAGATTAGTCCGTTTTATAGTCAATGTACTAATTAAAACAGTGAACATGCGTAACCTGTCTTTCTTTAAGCTAGATAGATAAGATGAAAACCATGTTGAATATTCCAGGCAAAGAAACGTCACATAGTGTGTCTTTATATAGTCTTTCTGCAGTCCCTACCAGCCTGGTGGCCAAGCCCTTTCTTTTCTTCTATCTGTAATCTATTTGGGCCCATTACACTATTTTCTGATCTATATTATAATGTTGTTTCCTCATCACAAACATACCTGGAGTTTTGTTTTGTTTCATTCACACATGTTTAACTCACAAAAGAGTAAAGATAAAGATCTTAACCAGAGAAAAGAACTGGTTTGAGAGGGGAGTTAATGAGCCTATTCTTGTAAAAAATAAATTAATAAATAAATAAAATAAAGATAATGATGATACTACTACTACTACTACTGCTACTGCTACTGCTACTGCTACTGCTACTGCTACTGCTACTGCTACTGCTACTGCTACTGCTACTGCTACTGCTACTGCTACTGCTACTGCTACTGCTACTGCTACTGCTACTGCTACTGCTACTGCTACTGCTACTGCTACTGCTACTGCTACTACTACTGCTACTACTGCTGCTACTACTGCTACTACTACTACTACGAATAAGAATAAGAATACATACAAAAAATAAAATAAAAAGACAATCCTTCCTTGAATAGAAATGGAGGCCTCAGACACCGTCTACCTCCCATTTATGACTCTATAATCAAACCTAAATAAAAACAAAGGGGGAACCAGGTCAGGCCCAGAAATATTGTGCTAATTATGACCCCACACTCAGGACTAGTCCAATGCGCTGGACTAACAAGCAGAAACTGTAAACAAAGGCGTTAGTTTCTAAGTAATTTCATTGTAATTAGCTCCTCCAGCAATCTGACCAGAACTGAAGCAGCAGCTTGGATGAGCAGCCAAACGCATTCAACCAAATAAACTTTTGTTCAGCTGACAAATTGAATTTCTCAGTTTGCCATGGATGCTACCTGGACGACTGAGGGTTTCTACACACATTCATGTGTGTGTTGCAGCAACACATTAGGGGAAGAGTAGTTCAAGTTCTTATGCATTTATCTATCAATAGAATTGAGAAATTGTCTTGTGCGCCAGTATAAATTATCCCACAAGTTTGAGACCCCTACTCTCTCTTTGTTAATTGTTTCTTACGTGGAAGGATTAAAATATTATTAAAAAAATATTTTAGTATTTTTGTGATATAAAATGATGCAGGCGATGCAGAGCCTAATAATGCATTTGATTAAAAATAGAAAATCCTAATACAATCCTGTGCAATTCAAAACCATCCTGTGTGATAAGATTAACAGTGAATTAAATCAGTGAAGCCATATCAAAAGCATGTACGTGAGATATAAGCCATCTCGTTGTAATAAATCAAACTTGTCACGCATTTCTCTATCCCAAAGATGGGCTGAAATGCAAATGAGACTCATTCTTTGAACATACAATAATTCATATGTGATCACTTCATTTGGCCTAATACAATTTAATGCCACCTCATGACATGAAAGCAGCGGAGGGAAAATGATATCACCCCAAATTAATCTCCACTATGTTCAAAATATCAGTCCGTACATGCTCCATAGGTTTATATAGAATGACGAAAGCGCTTATCAAAGTCCCATTTACAATCTATATGCTGCAATAACTCTTTTAAAGAACGGTCAGGATCCAGTAGTGAACAAATCTCACATCTAAGGCCTATGCAGAATAATCATATAATCCGTGCCTTCGTTAACTCGGAGAAGTAAGGGAGCCTCCAGGGGTCAATTAACCCGCACTGTGAACTAAGAACACAAGATCCAATGATCCTAATAATGAAGACACATTACACCTAAAGGAAGTGGAAGTACAGAGCGGGTTTGAACAATAATGAATACAAGAATGTAATCGTGTGAATTGCATATTTGAATTAACCGTGAATGTCCAGTGTACATCAGATGGTCTTCCCAGCAACTCGGAATTTCTGCAAGATTTGAACTGATGCCATGAGTGCACTGTACTAGGTATTGTGATTTACTAAATTCATTTAATATTGCAGTTCTTTTAATGGTTAAAGTTGCTTAGAATAAAATGTGGAATTCTGACATACAGGTTCAGTGTCCTCCTTATAGTTGATTTGTGAACATGAATACCAGTTTCTTGCAGATCAATCTGAAGTTGCTTCGACCACTCCAAGGCAAGAAGACTGTTGAAACATGTATTCTCAGCTGCTTTGAAATGGTCTTGTAACCATCTCCATTCTTGTGGGCAGCAACAACCTTTTCTTTCTCGGCCTGTGAAAGTTCTTTACTTCTTGGCATTTTGATACTGACAGATTTCACAGCTTCAAGCACATCACCTTTATACCTGAGTATTCTTATACACATTTACACATGTCGCATTTAAACATCTCAACGAAAGTGAGGCTCATGTTGCACAACAACAATACCACCTTTTACAGAGATGTTGTGGCTCGTAAATAAGTATTTGTAGATAAGTAAAGTGTTGATTTTAACAGGGTTCACTTACTTTTGCACAGAGAGTTTATCGTAATAACTCTTTTCATTCCTAGAACGATGCCAGTTAATGGAAAAAAATCATTATGGATAATAAGAACTATAATATATATGAATGTTTACTTATAAATATTCACAATAAATCAAATATACCACAAATATACCATTTGACCACAGCTTGATTGTGTGAGTTGGGTTTGGAGGTTCACTTTCTTTTAAGCACAACTGTACAATTACAAATTACAGGCAAATGATAGGTCAGAAAGTCACAAAACTGAGATATAAATGGCCTGTTTGACTTGTATTGTTACATCTCATAATGTTACAATGGACCAGCCCTCTTCCTCCTAGTATCATGAGGCCGACTGCTGTCCTTTAATCTCAAATCAGTTTTAATTAGAACAAGTGTGAAGAAAATAGAAGTCTAGCACTTTGGAGTGTTGGAGCCGACTGAGCAGATCTCATATGCTTTTAACGTGGGGTCAATTTACAGTCAATCCACAAGTTCAGATTATTTTTGTACTCACTGCTAATCACACTTCATCTTTTCCTGTGGGGTGCTGATGCCTCCACCAAGCCCCGTCCTCGTCCTCTTTTTTCACACCCGCTAACTTCAAGTGTTTTCATTACAGCACAAATCTCCTCTTTGGTGTTTCTCAAGCTACAACCTCAGCGTTCTTGTTGTGATGTCATGTAATGGTAGTTTTCAAGTTAACTGCAATCTTTTACCTTTTGTTCTGTTTTGTTAAATAGTGTAATATACGTTTTTTTAATTGAAATGCATGTGATTCTTGTATCGGTTTAGTCATCCACATTTTGTTTGCAAATTATCCTAACAAATTGAAAATCTAATCTCAAATTGCTCCACCCTTCCCCTGTCTCCAAATCACAGTGACAAAGCCTTGTACAAGTGTCTTTTTCAGTGTAGACAGAGCTGACTGCAATGGGAACATCTTACTCAAGACTGTGTAGCACTAACCCCACATGAGGAGAAGAGTCTCATTTAATTTGGGGACTTGTAAAGGCACCACTCCACTTTGAGTTTGAGCCTAATTTGAAATGGCTGAACTTATTTTGACCTGGTAGCACCCAAACATCCAATGACATGCATACTTTCTCCTTCTTCAGTCATTTTATTTTGCTGTAATGGCACTTAGACTTGGCACAGATTAAGAGTCCTTCCTCCACATCTCAATAAATAAAAGGCAAGGAATTGGGAGAAATCCAACTTAACACTAAAAGTAAAAATATTCATCTTTGTTTTTTTCCACATTAAAGAAACTGTAATTTTATGAAGGAAACATGTCACTTGCATGGAAATAGAAAGTTAAAACCACACTTCAAAATATTCTCCATGAAGTTAGATATTTTTTATGCTACTTTGGATGATTAAGGCAAAAAAAATATTTCTATAGAAACAAGCAGAAAGAGGCAATCTTCCAGGCCAAATAAGAGTCAGGAAGCCTGCTCAGAGTTAAGTGTTTCCATACAACATACTGCACCTGGAGATGCGTTTTGTTTCATTCACACAATACATAGAAAAAATAAGTCGTGGGGGTTTTCATTGAGCTAAAGAAAGCTTTTGACGCTCTAAACCACTCCATACTACTCAAAAAACTCAAAATGTACAGCATAAGGCATAAGGGGTATTGCACTAAACTGGATTGAAAGCTACCTGACTGGAAGACAACAGTTTGTGAAAATGAATGGATACACTTCCAGTTTTAGGAGTATTGCTTGTGGAATGCCACAAGGCTCAATTTTGAGATCTAAATAATTTAATTTGAACATAAATTACATATTTAAAACATCTAACTTATTGAAAATGATTTTATTTTAAAATTATTATTATTTTATTTTATTTTTTTTTACAAAATGGTGGCAAGGAGCTAGGACAAGACCTGGCTCCCCAGGGGAGGAGCTAAGCTAAGCTCATCAGGAAAAACTCCTCCCTGTTTTTGTTTTAACAGAATGGTGTGAATGGGAGCCCGCAGGAGGAACCAAGCATTGGATCCTCCAGCTCACAGCCCGCAAGAGGAGCAGCTCGCAGGAGGAACCAAGCATTGGTTTCTGCTGCGTACTGCTCATCCTGCGGGCTGCTCATCCTGTGGCCTGCGAGCTGGAGGAACCAAGCATTGGTTCATCCACCGAGCTGGTCGTCCTAACCCTAACCCTACCCTAACCCT
>JACN01013468.1:0-20960 GCA_000787155.1 Scartelaos histophorus | reverse complement strand
ATTATTATTATTATTATTATATACACTTTAATGGTTAATTTCATAGTCCTTTCATGATTTAAAAAAAATAAAAAATTGTTCTTTTCAGGTGAATGCAACGACCATAGATGGAGTCACGCCTCTGTTTAACAGTTGTGCAGCGGGGAGCTCAGTCTGTGTGGAGCTGCTGCTGCAAAACGGAGCAAACCCCAGAACCGCTCACGCTCACCACCCCTCTGCTCTACACGAGGCTTGCAAGAGAGGTAAAGCACACAAGGTTTACTAGACCAAATGTAACTGCAACAATATTATGTTTTTTCTTGTACTTAGTAATGAGGAAAGTGGGGATAGATAGGGGTAGGTGGAAACAAAAATTTACCCCAGCCTCTGATGAAGGTTATAACAGGATTTATATTATTACTTAAATATGCATAAAGAAATTGAAATATATTCCCACTTTGTCAATTATTTTAAGGGATTAACATTTTCACATTGTTAAAAGCTCATAAAAGTTTTAGTTGCATATTAATGTTTTACTTCCCTTATTATCATGCCCAAACGATCTTAGTCTGGATCATAAATAACATTAAACATTAAATATGGGTATGGCATAGATTAAAAGCTTCCTCCTCTCTCCTGCAGGTAGCCGAGAGTGTGTGGAGTCCCTTCTTTCTCGGGGAGTAGACCCTGATTATGAAGTGCCACATTTAGGCTCTGCCCTCTACATCAGCTGTTTGCACAAACACTGTGGCTGCTCCCAGGTCCTTCTGCACAGAGGTGAGAGAGAACTAAGGAAAAAAACAATGGTCTGTAAAGCTAGTATGTGAATATTACCACTGCTACAACATAGTATGAAATATGTGGATCTGAAAGACCTGAACCTGAGTTTGTTGTTGCATGTTGTTTGGAACACAGTTTCTACTTTGGGACAATTATTTTAATAATTTTGTGTACAAGTAGCACAAGAAGTTTATTTAAAAAGTATATCTTGCCTTTATAATTATTGTTTTATTCTACTATTATTATTATTATTAGTCAGATTTATAAATTTTCCAAAATAAACCATAGATCGAAATGAAACCGAGGATATATCATAATGTAGGAAAAACATTTGTGATTTTTTTTTGTTTCCATTTTGACCAGTTATAGTACAAATCCCTTTTTTTTCTATAAGCATGCCTTTAGTGTTAATCATATTTTAAATGTTTATGACCTTGTAATTCAGTATATTGTAACCACAGTATTATTATTAGACTTTTGAAGATCCCGTTTCACAATGTTTTGGTCATTTGGTCATCAGTGCTGAATGGGGCAAAGTGTGAACGCACCCTTTATTATTGCAGTTGTTACATTTTGAGATCTGACTTTAACTGGACTTGAGCCCTTAGTGCTTTTATCTCCCTCACATTTACAACCACTCTTTTTTGGATTATCTGTAATGCACATGACATCAAACTGCAGAATGATCAGTGCAGTTACTTTTTCCCGCGTAGGAGCCAATGTAAACAGAGGGCGAGGAGAGGAGACGCCCCTGCACGCGGCTGTGGCCAGTGACAGCGCAGAGCAGATTTCTTTACTGTTAGATTTTGGAGCTGATTCAAACCTTAGAGACTGCAACAACCTGCGACCTTTGGAGCTGGCGCCCCCTGGAGGGAAAGCACAGCAGTTGCTACAAGCTCACAATGGTAACATACTTATATCTATATTTAAAATTTTGTTATTTGCTTTAGAAGAACTGTATTGCTTGTCTTTGACTTTATTGGGCAGTAGGTAATTTTGTTACAAAACTAATACTTTGCCAGGGTTGTTTCTATAATTATTACCTTGAGTCTATACTGAACTACTTGGTGGCTATTGCAAGGTTGAACAAATAGGTGGTCCACTTTCACTGTAAAGCCATAAACCCTCAATTTCGAGATAGTCTGGTGCTTATTTTAACCAAGGAGAGATTTTGGTTTGCGAGAGCAGTGAAAAAAACCCTACTTTCTAATCCAACTTTATTCATTGAGGACTTTAGAAACAACACATTCAACAGAATTGATGTACACAACATCTTTAAAAAGCATTGATGGAATCAGTACTTAGCAGAGGCTCTCTGATGATGGTGAAATTAAATAGAATTTGAATCTGAACATTTTACAACTTAAGAATGTTTTAGAAGATTTTGGACATTTCTATTGAAACAAGAAAATATAATAGAAATCACTAACAGTACACTACTATAGTTAACCAATTTATTTGCCTACTATACTACTATAGTTCTCGATCAACTAAAGACATGCCAATTAATTTGTCGACCAAAATGGAGGTGTAGCTAAAATTGAAAACTATTCTGTATCTCTATACACCTGCCCCAAAAGACAACAGCTGGATTTTAGTACAGAAACAATTATATTTATATGTAAAAACGCAAATTAACTCCTAAATCTTTAGCCAAATCACTCACTACCTTCCTCTTTCTGCTATTTTCCCAAAATCACAAAAAGCATCCCGATAATATTAACTGTGCTGTCTTAACTTGACGGTAGTGAGAGTGATACAGATAAAAAACAATAACTACATATTCTTTTTCAGTTTCCCCTCGATCGCTGCGTGACCTGTGCCGAATCCACATTCGGAATCTGATTGGTCAATCCAGACTCAAGTTTCTCCAGGAACTTCCTCTTCCATCTTTACTCACGCAGTATCTCGAGCACACGTAAACAGGAGGAGTTTGTGAATAAAATATTTATTAATAATATCTGAACTTTGTGCCAATTCAATTTATTTATTGTAATTATTTTGGAATGAAAACTAAATTAATGTCTTAAGTCAGTGCTGTATGTAAATCTTGTTGTGGCCACTTTAAAGGGACTGTCTTGGGTTTAGAAAATGTCAGCACGCTCCTAGTTAGGAAAGGCAGACAGGAGCAAGAACCATTGTTTTGTGGTTTCATATTACATCATTTTACAGACAAATTTAATAGTGAAAAAAAACAACAATAATCTGTTTCTCATTAATACAACAGACTAAAAGGTTGTTCAGATTGAAAACTATGGGGTATTCAAAAATAGACTGAGTGTGCAGATTCAATACTGTGGAACATTCCTGGCAAAGCAATACCATTTCTAATGTTCAGCATCAAAGGAGCATAGTTAGTCTCTAGACTATTGAATCCAAACCTGAAAACGTTGTGTCTGCAATCTATTTCTGCATAATAATGTCGCATTGCCTCTCATCTCTCTTCTTTCTGCAAAACACTTTGTGATTTTTACCTGCGGAGAGGTTAAATTTACTTCCGCAGCTGAAATTATGTGTAATTCAACCAAAACCCAGTGCTATCCCCATAAAACTGTTCATGCCTGCCATTATTACAGATGCTCACACAGTTGTTTTGTGTATTATCTTCATAGATCTGTGTCCATGTAAATAATAATAAATTATGTAAAAAATTATGTAGTTGTAATCTCTTTCTAAATAATATTTTTCAGTTCCAACACAGTGACTGAATAGTATTATAAACACATATATTTGAATCTTTATATGTATTCAATTTCAATTATAACTTTTGTTCTACTGCCAGTAATACTAAAGCCTTTTGTTTTCAACTGAAAAAGGGCGTATTTAAATAGTGGCATTCCTTTCAGATGTACAAATGCTTTTGGTATGGCATTATAATTGCCATAATCTGTCTTGTGGGTTCACACTAGGATTCTCTTTAATGTAGCAGAACCTTAGACAGTATGTGAGTGGAACTTGATTGACAGGTTTGATGGCAGGTGACGCAGATGGAGCTATTAAAGCAATTAGGTGTACAATATTAACAGTTAACCATTTATTTATCTTACCATCATTGTTAAATTAAATGTTCACATAGGCATTTTTGTAAGGTTAGCCTTTATTGTCCTCATAGGGAAATTTGTCCTCTGCATTTGTCCTATCCCTTAATGCCACTGCATACATATGTTCTTATAAAAATAAATAAAGTAGGCTTACAAAGAATTGAATTATTTGGGCATATTATACTATCTAAAAATATATGTACTTCTGGTCACTTACATTTTTCTTAAACAGGGAATACCTGTATCATAACATAACATTTGCTCTATTTATTCAGGTTTTATAGCTTCCTTCATAATTTGAATTCAGTGAATCCATTCTGGTCAAACTTGATTTTGATTAAATAAGATGACGTGGCTTATCTCCACACCAAGAAACATAGACTATAATACATCTGCATATATATAATTTTCATGTGCAAACCTACTTTGTACTCGCATACTATATTTGTTTTGTGCAAAGTCGCATAATGGTGTGTATGTGGGAAGGATTCGAACCCACGACAGAACCGATCTGCTATTTCGGTTCTAGGAAGCCGGTGGGGCAGGAGCAGCTAGCGTAGCGACTACTTCACCTCGGCTAGCTGGGAGTACGGTTGCCAAGATTGCAAAATAATATCAACTTTGAGCTTTTTTTTCCCCCATCAAACCTATCAATTCGTATTCTTAGATTCTGAGTTTGTCGTTATAAAGAATATATTTTTATATGTATGTTAATTTTATGTGGTTTGTTTTTTGTCAAGAAGTAAATCTGGTTATCGCATGCAAAGTTTGTATGGTTCAAAGAATTTCATAGTATGCCACGAATTCCTAAACCCATAACGCCCATGTACTTATTTATATTACTTTTTTTTTTTTTTATCTACTATTATTTGCTTAATTGTATTTATTTTTTGTGGGCTTTTTGCATAGGCCTGGTTACTTATTTCTTTCGTGAGATCTGGCAACCCGGGCAGGCTGATAGAAGCTTGCTTGCTACTACCCAGGAAGAAGGGCTACCACCACGATGAGGTTAAAAGTGGGGTTTCTTTTACGGAGTTTGCTCGTAATTGGGATATTTTTGGGGCTTGTGGTGCTTTGGTCCTCGTTGTCACCCAAACCGAATGAGGAGAACCCTTTCGCTAGGCGGGTGAGTTTTTACGTTACGATCGGTTCCTCTGCTCCAGTCTAGGTGAAGAGATTTCATTGAGTTGCGTCTCACCTAACCTTCAAATCATCGTACACAACAATGCTAAACAAGATAAACATGTTAGCTTTAAATCCTTTCATCAGCTGCCCATATCTTTACTTGTTAATTGCTAATTTCTGACCAGTCTGTGCCATTGACAGATAATGCTAAACGAGCTGTCAAAGCAATGCTGACTGCCTGCTTCTACATTACACCACCTACTTTGGCTAAATTCATTTAAATATTGAGTCATTTCATTATTTATTTCTATATATTTAAGACATTAAATTTATGTCTCGTCGTGTGTGTTTTATAGACCAATAATGTATCCCCTTTTCTTAATCACTTGACGTTAATAAACATTGTTAAATATTCTAATCTTTAGCTAGTTACACTTCTGACCTATTATGCGCCTAAATCATTCTATATATTGCTATTTCCTTGAATTTTTAAGCATTTAACTTTATTTAAGCATTGCTAAAGTCTTAAGTTTGGAGCCGGTTATCTTTTGGCATGGCATTTGAACAAACATTTCCTGGAAATCACTCCTTTACCCAATACAACTCAAGTATTACTAAGATAATTAAGTGTATAATTTTATTGTGCAGCACTTTTGAACTATTTTTGTTTATGAAGTGGTTTGGATTGCATATTAATTTGTGAATTAGTGCATGTACTGTAGCCTTTTGGTGCTGTTACCCTCTCGCTATAAAGCCACATGAAAAAACCAGTATGTCCAGGATGTGAACGTCCGTGTGTGACTTTTCAGCATTGTAGACATGTGGCACTATGCTCTGCTCCTGAACTTGGAGGACCCAACATTTTAAGATTTACTAGTTTAACCTGAATTTTATTTGAAGTAATCTACAAATAAAAGAACATAAAAACTAAACTGTGATTTTAGGCTCATTTAGAAATATCAAGTGCTTGAAAACAAATGTTTTATGTTTATATAGAAAGTTTTCATAAAATTGATGATAGCCACATACAAATTGATACTCAAACTTCAAATATGACACTAAGACAGGTCCATATATTGGGTGGATATTTGCACCTTGGTTATTTGTCTTAAATCTCCAGCACAGGCCCATTGTTTCTGCCAACCTGCTGCCTAAGAAGACACATAAACGTTACACGTCAGTTATGATGTAAGTCCACCCTCTATACTGGCTTAGAAATATTGGCAAAGCTTGTCGCCCATTGGTTAGTTTGGATTCCTGAAAAAAATGTATTGGTCAGTCTCTAATAAAAAGTAGAATGGTCTTTATCTGCATTCTGTTGTATGAAAAAAACATCAAATATCACGCTTTTTTCTTAGTGTCTTTAATCTAGTGTTGACTTTATTAAATAGTCCAAATTTTACTACAGTTACTTTTCACCCTGGATTTACAACTTTTTACACGTTGTATATTATGTATTTTGTATTGCGTTGCGTAAAAGGCTAGGTTTAGAAAAGTTACAACCTGTTGAAGTGTTCCCTCAGATATAATTAAAGGGATAGTTCAGATAATTATATTACGTTTAGAGAAGCAGAAAGGGGGAGCAGGCAAAATCATACAGTAATAAACTACTTAAACTAAAATGCTTGTGAAAACTTTCGGGGGGGTACAGGGTCAGGGAAAACTGAATACATTATTATCTTTTAAATGCATGTGGTAGAGATACTGTTCCAAATAAGACATAACAAAAAGCAAGACCTTGCTCCCATTTGCTTCTCCAAACTGAAGTGGCATTTACACAACCCACTTTGTCAAAGTACTCCAACAAATCATTTTAAAGTGCATACAAGAGGTTTTCATGTTTTTGTCATTATTTTTAGTGGGATAGTGTACCTGACCTGTGGTAAGTATTTACCATAGTGAACTGCCAGTTTATGGAAAAACAAGTTTAGAAATAAAACAGTTTCAGGAAGTAATATTGAGTTCTAAAAGTGAATCTAACTTTGTCATCACAATGGGAGAAAATTCAGTTTGCCAACTGGACAAAAGTTTATTTGGTCAAATACGTTTCGCAGCTCACCCAGGCTTGGTCAACAACACTCCAAATCCAAAATGCAGGGACAATTTACGAACAAGGAAGGCATTATTCTGCTAGTTTAAATCTAAATAAAGGTGTTATAATTTATTTGTTGAATCTAATATGAACTATTGTGCAATTTTGGTCCTTGTTAACATTATGGTTGCTAGGTAACAGTTATGACCTCATATGTGCTGAATGTGTCCAACCAAGAAGTGAAATTATAAACTAGTGTCAAGTGAAAATGCAAAATGTTCATCAGTGGCAGGGAAATCAATTCAGTTAATAAAATAAATCGCCCACCAGTCTAGATTAAAAGTAGCCAGCGACACTGTGAAAAAAATCAGTCAGTCTCCACTATTTATTATCAACTTCAGTTTCTATTGGACCTTCAAGAGTTTTAATGACCAAACCAAATACAATGCAGAGCCAAATCTTGTCAACTTCATAACAAATGGTTTACAGTTTAAAAAATAGGTCATCAAAATCATGATGATCATTTTTGTGCTGTTTTAAATATTTTCCAAGAACATGTGTAAGAGATTATCTAGTGTTTTTGTTGCTGAAACAAATTATACTTTATGTTTGTCGTATTGTCAAAAACATACAGAAGCAACTATTTTATCTTTGCCTATTTCAATTTCTTGGTTCTAAAGATGCAAAAAAATCCAAGGCACTCACCGGTTGAAATAAAATGCCTTTATTAATTTATGGCATGTCAAAATGGACAACTTTAAAAGTCCCAACGCGTTTCAGCCTATGGCTTTCCTCAGGGGACAAACAGAATTCTGAGTGAACCATGTGAGTTAAATACAAGAAACCCACCAATAAGGCTGCTCCATCTGGAAGAGAAGGTGTGGAGACTCACCTGTGGACACTACCTGAGACACTCCACAAGAGGGCAGTGTTAGAACCACGTGAGATCAAGGATATATAAAATCTATAAACACTCAACATCAGTTGTAAAAACACAAAGAAGTCCATATCTTCATTGAGCTCAGGATATTTAGTTGCCTGTAATTTACAAATCCAGAAAGTTTCACATTGTTTAAGTTTTTGAATACGGTTTCCTTTATGTGAAGAGTCTGGTACATGATCAATACCATGAGCCTGCAGATTTGATGGATTACAGTTATGAAAGTCCAAAAAATGTCTGGCCATAGGGTAGTTTGTGTTGCCTGTGCGGAGCATATTTATGCATATGCATATGCATATATATGCATATATATATATATTTCCCAATGTAGAAGACCTCGCAGGCAGGACAAACAAGTGTGTAAATTACAAATGATGGTCCAGAAATGACTTGGTCTGACATATATTGGGGCAGTGGGGACAACTGTTACATTTATAAGAACCTGTTGGTCGAGGTCCGAGCCATGTGTGTTTGAGGGCTGGTGGTTGGTAGCTGTGGACCAGTTTATCATGGAGAGTGGGGCACCTTTTAAAACTGACCAAAGGAGGCTCTGGGAAGATTTGCCTAAGTGTCTCATCACTCTCAATAATGTCCCAGTTGTTCTTAATAATTTGCTTTATTTTATAGGCCTCATGGCTGAATTTGGTGCAAAAAATCACATGTTCCATGGCTGTCTTTGGTGTATTTCTCTTAAGGAGAGTCTCTCTGTTAAGCTGGCTTGCCCGGTGGTAAGCTTTTAGGACAGTCTCTTTCTTGTATCCCCGATCTTTGAATCTGTCCATCATTTCACATGATTTCATTTCAAAGTCGTTGTCCTGGTCACAAATTCTCCGCACACGTTGCATTTCTCCATATAGGATATTTTCTTTAAGCCACTTTAGATGGCAGCTTTTCCCATCCAGAACGGTGTTCCTGTCTGTGGGTTTTCGAAACAGAGTAGTGTGTAAATTTCCTAAATTGTCTTTATAAATTGTGGTGTCCAAGAAATTTACTTTTTCCTGGCTTTACTCTAAAGACAGTCTTATATTAGGATTCTTGCAACTCTGTCTCTGATCCAGACCAAAACAGATATGCATCATCAATATAACGTCCCCAACAAACAATGGAATTGTGAAACTTATTCCTTTCAGTATTAAAGATAAAATCGTGTTCTCATTTACCCAGGCATAGGCCTGCATAATGCGGCCTGGGTAAATGGGAACTTGATTTTTATCTTTAATACTGTTTGTCCCCTGAGGAAAGCCATAGGCTGAAACGCATCAGGACTTTTAAAGTTGTCCATTTTGACATGCCGTAAATTAATAAAGGCATTTTATTTCAACCGGTGAGTGCCTTGGATTTTTTAAACTGACTTCCCTTTCCCAAAGAGCACCACTGTGTTTTTTCTACTGTGTATTATCCTCTGGAGGTCCAGGAAGCGGTCCTTTTGAAACTTTTTATACTAATTTTTAAGTTCTTTTTACACCCAATTTTACCTCCACAAATTAAAAAAACAGGCTTAAAGTATACTCACACTTCACACACAACAACAAATTTTGGACCAGCCTGGTACTAAATCAAAATAATGAGTAAGGGTCCAGGCTCAACCGGGGACTCAGCCAGGGACACACGTTCAGGGACACAACCATGATTTAACATAGGACTGAACCAGGTCAAAAACCTGGACATTAACCAGGGCCTAAACCAGGAATTGAACCAGGAACTAAACCAGGGTTTAAACTGAACTGGGGCTTAAGCAGGGACTTAACTAGCAATTGAACAGGACTGTTTAAACTGGTTCAGTTTAAACCCTGGTTTAGTTCCTGGTTCTGTTCCTGGTTTAGTTCCTGTTTCAGTTCTGGTTCAGTCTTGGTGTAGACCAATGAACTATAACAGGACACGGCAAAACCAGGATTAAATCAGGTTCTAATAAAGTTTAATTCAAGTCTAAACCAGAACATGTATTTTTTTCAGTGATCTTTCTCATTGTAATCAGTCATTCAGTTAATTTGCACTATACAGGGACCACAAAACATTCTCCACCCATCCTGTTTCACTGTGTCAGCATTCTTCTGCATATTTGTGGGCCCAAAAAACTGTCCCAATGCAGGACAATGAAGGAGAGATGATATTGGAGTAATGACAAAAATGCTATTAAAATATGTCTTTAATTATATAGTTCTTGGTATAAAATGACAAACTACAGTGCATACAATGTACTGTGGCAGAGTGGTTACCCTGCTTCTCAGTAAGAAGGTTGTGGGTTAGACTCCTGATCTCTCTGAGTGGAGTGCGCATGTCCTCTGTGTTACTGAGATGTGTCTCATGCTTCCCTGGAAGCTGTAGGTTACTACTTAATATAGAACTACAACCTGACATAAAAATTGCAAAGTTTTCTTGAATAGTTGGCCTACAGCAAGTGACATGAGTATAAATTTACAATTCATTTGGCCATTAATTTTGCACAAAATTGAGCAATATAACAACAGGCTCCCTAACCAGTTAGTGAGCTAATTAATAAATTCAGTGTTTTATGTTATAATAGACTGTCAATGCCACCTTGTTTTTGTCTTAGAATGAGGATTTTCTACCCAAAGGAGGTCCAGTCGACCAGTTCAAACCAGTGGTGCCCTGGCCCCGTGTCGAGGGAGTGGAAGTAGATCTCAACGCAGTTAGAAATAAACATGGTAAGACCAATTTTGTATACCAAACTATACAGAGGGACAGTAAATAAATTGTATAAATTGTTTTATATATAATAGATTGAATATGTTGTGGCCGTACCAGCTTGTCAAAGCCTGATCCTGTCAGATCTGAGAAGCTAAACAAGGATGGGCCTTGTTAGTATTTGGATGGGAAATCACTGGGAAAATCAGGTGCTACAGTGGGAATTCACAAAAAAAGTCATTGTGTCCTTAGGCAAGGCACTTTCCTCACATTGCCGAGTATGAAAGTGGTGAGTGCGTGAGTGATGGTGGTGGTTCGAGGGGCCGATGGCGCTGATTGGCAGCCGCTCCTCCGTCAGTCTGTCCCAGGGCAGCTGTGGCTACTATAGTAGTTTACCACCACCAGGTGTGAAGTGAATGAATAATATGTAAAAGTGTCTGTGAAAAGCACTATATAAATAAAACTTACTTACTTTCTTACTATATGGTACAGAGGAAGGATACTGACTATATAGGGAGAGGAAAGTGGTGTGAGATGCAGAAGCTATAACAAGGTAGATATGCTATAAGATTATAAAGAAATATTATACTGTTTAAACAAGTGTCAAATCTGAAAAAAATCACATATGACAAAATTGTGTCTTCTAAATTATAAATTATAAACAGTCTTGATCTATAAGACTACTGAAATTGAAAAGCACATTTAATGCTACAGGTAAAATACAAATATGAACATTTCCACGGTGAATTTGTACCAATAGCTTAAGCAACTACTATTGTGTATTACTGGGTAGAACTAAAATTGTAGGCTTAGACCACACCTGTGTTTCTTTGTCTGCGGTTAAAAACTGTTGCAAAATGTGCATAGCTTAAGAGAGAGAAGATCACCAAAGCAGACTTTATCAACCAATATACAGATAACACTATGGACACTTTATTGCACATTTTAGAATTGCATATAATAATAATAATAATAATCACAAATTATTATTTCCATGTAAACTTGAAGGAGAATAATTGAAATCTGATCTACTTAATTTGGGATAATTTATTACAGAATTAAAAACATGGAAACGTGGCAAATGTGTGTTTGAAGATGGAAGTGAAGTGCATTTAACTGGAGCAGGTTTATTCTATCTGTTTTCTAATATACAGCATACTCTTTTGCTTTGTTTTCTTTCATATTTTGTTGGATTGGATACTACAATGCACTTACTCTGCTAAATACTCCATATTAATTAATTAAAATAAACTCCATCCATCCATTTTTTTCCTGATTATCCGGGGCCGGGTCGCATAGACAGCAGTCTAAGCAGGGATTCCCAGACTTCTTATTTATTTTATTTATGTGTTTATTTGATTGGACATGATTGGGACATGGGCATGTTAATGAACATACATGACAAGCACGAATGTAAACACGCTGGATTGTAGCCACACGGCTAATTTCCATCCGTAGTCCCAGGGGTCACAGGGATGAGGGATCAGGGTCACAGGGATGTTGCATGTCCTCCCCATCCAGACACGGGGGAGGAAACATGCAAACTCTACACAGAAAGGACACTTCCTCCAGCTCCTCTGGGCGGACCCCGAGGCGTTCCCAGGGCAGCTGGGAGACATAGTCCCGCCAGCGTGTCCTAGGTCTTCCCTGGGGCCCCCTCCCTAGGCGCCCAGGAGGCATCCCGATCAAATACCCGAGCCACCTCAGCTGACTCCTCTTGATGTGAAGGAGCAGCAGCTCTACTCCGAGCTCCTCCTGCGTGACTGAGCTCCTCATCCTATCTCTAAGAGAGGGCCCAGCCACCATGCGGAGGAAGCTCATTTTGACCACTTATATCCGCTACCCACAGCTCATGACCATAGGTGAGAGTAGGAACGTAGATTGACTGGTAAATTGAGAGCTTTGCCTTTTGGCTCAGCTCCCTCTTCACCACAACAGTCCAATACAACTACCGCATCACTGCCGACGCCGCACCGATCCGCCTGTCAATCTCACGCTCTTTCCTCCCCTCACTCGTGAACAAGACTCTGAGATACTTGAACTCCTCCACTTGAGGCAGGGACTCTCCACCTACCTGGAGAGGGCAAGCCACCCGTTTCCAGTCGAGAACCATGGCCTCAGATTTGGAAGAGCTGATCCTCATCCCAGCCGCTTCACACTTGGCTGCAAACCGCCCCAGTGCACGCTGCAGGTCCTGGTTTGAGGAAGCCAACAGGACAACATCATCAAACCAGATCCCCTCCGGCCCCTGGCTGCACCTAGAAATCCTTTCCATAAACACTGTGAACAAAACCGGTGACAAAGGGCAGCCCTGACGGAGGCCAACACGCACCGGGAACAGGTCTGACTTACTGGCAGCAATGCGAACGCAGCTCCTGCTCAGTCGTACAGGGACCGGACAGCCCTTAGAAAAGGACCCCGGACCCCGTACTCCCAGAGTACCCCCCCACAGGACACCCAGTCGAATGCCTTCTCCAGATCCACAAAGCACATGTGGACTGGTTGGGCAAATTCCCATGAACCCTCAAGCACCCGATGTAGAGTGTAGAGCTGGTCCAGTGTTCCACGACCGGGACGAAAACCACACTGCTCCTCCTGGATCCGAGGTTCGACCTTACCAGGGAGGCTGAGGAGTGTGATTCCCTTAAAATAAACTATGCAATATAATTATTAATAAGTTATAATTCTAACTCTTACAGAGTTAGAATTAGTAGACCTCTTGGACACACAAGTAAATTTTGATTTCTTCAAGTGATTTTGATTTCTTCAAGTGATAATATTATGTAAATAAATGCAGCTTTTTTGATTTGCAAATTATGACCTTTGAAAAGGACCACAATTTGATTGCATTTAATCATGCAGTCATATTTTATGTCTAGTTTGTCTACTCTAGATTACATTTAAATCCATTGATTGAAAAATGTAAATATTCAAAGTCCATGTTTTTGAGCAAAACATAGCTATTGAGATAAAAAAAGCCTATGTACGGTCCACATCTAATTATATAGCGTTTTATCATCAGGAAGTGTATGGTTAGTATGCTAGTGTTTGTTGCTTTATAGTGACTCTACTGTGATCTCTCAAAGTTATGAAAATTGGTTATAAACTAATCGGCTAATCCTTAATCCTAGTTATTCATTCCGATTAGTTTACAGAATGCATAAGGTAAGTAAGGAATAACTTATAATGCTGCAAAACATTTAAAATGAACTAGTTTTAATTTTTTAAGACGGTAAAGTTGCTCCTTTTAATTTAGTATTTCCTCTATTTTATTTCCTAGGAAATGAGAACCACCCTCCAAATGCAGACCAGAATCAAAATCAAAATGAGGTGATACAGCAACAGTATGTTACCTTTAAACCACACTCCCATCCTTACACCAACCCAGTGCTGAAGAAGGGCATTCTGGGTAACTTTGAGCCATCCAAACCTGAGCCCCCAGGAGTGCCAGATGGGCCAGGGGAGGGGGCCAAGCCTTTTGTCCTGGGACCCGAGTACAAAGAGGCAGTGCAGGCTTCCATCAAAGAGTTTGGGTTCAACATGGTGGCCAGTGATATGATCTCACTGGACAGAAGTATCAGCGACATACGGCATGAAGAGTAAGTGCCAAAGTCATGTGAAATACACCATTTATTTATTTTTTTTAATTAAAGTATTATTGATAAATATTTAGCTAAAATATTAACCATACATATATTTATCAATAAATATAGTTTTATCTGTATTTTACAGAATGTGTACATGCATAGGTTTCATAGCAGTTTTTTATTTGTATTAAGAGTTGATATAGATGAATAAACCTTTACATTGTAGATTATAGAATTTGTTGTGACTAAACCGTGAGTCAACCATGAGTCAACCAGGATTCAACCAGAACTCAACCAGGGCTCAACCAGGACTATATTGACAAGGGGCAGTTTCTTTAGTTAAGACATTTCACCTTGCCTCGTATGAATGTGGTGATTGTTGGTGCTTTATTAGGTAGACTTCATTAGTCTACACCAAGGCAGCTGTGGCTGCAATAGTAGGTTACCACCCTCAAGTTTGGAGTAAATCAGTAATGACTACAAGGTACCTCTTTGAGATGCTTTCATAAACATGTAAAACACATTATTTGGGCAATACATTATTATTAAACAGCCCTTAATATTCAGCATACTATCTATATATAATTATATTACTACATTATTTTATGGTTTATAAAGTAAACAACTGTATTTGCAGAAAGAAGGGAAGCTAAAGATGATATGATGTCAAAAGACTTTCTATAGGGAAAAAATTTATTTACTGTACAAAATTTTAAATATTAAAAATAAGTTTTTTCTTTGTACCATTAATGACATAATGAAAATTGAGTTGTCAGAGGACTACAGTGTTGTGGTGAAATTATAGTGTTAGCCAAGCTTAATCAAAATAGTCCTTGTGCCTTACAGATCTTAAGGATAAAGTTTTTTTTATGGGTTTAACATGTTTGTAACAGTTATGTAACATGCATATGATGAAGTGTGTTTTTACTCGTATGCCAAAAGTAGAGGTTAGACATGTGTTTAATTTAATAAAACTATCTTTAATTAGATGTAGGCAGCACACAGCTGACATATTTGGCCCTCCAATATATCTGTACTGGCACAAGATGCATTTTGCTCAAATACATGAGAAAAATACGCTACTAAATACTATTCATGCAATGTATTGTTGCCCCTAGTTAATGTGAAGAATGAACTTGGGGCAACAAGTCTTCCACCTATTTAGGATCTTCAGTTAACCACAGCAACACAGTCCAGAAATACTGATTAGGTAATATCTTCTATCTGTTTTTCTGTTTCTCTCTCTCAGGTGTAAATACTGGCATTATGACGACCGGCTGCTCACTTCCAGTGTGATCATAGTATTTCATAATGAGGGCTGGTCCACTCTGATGCGCACGGTGCACAGTGTCATCAAGAGGACACCTGCGAAGTACCTGGCCGAGATAGTCATGATCGACGACTTTAGTAACAAAGGTACAGCTCCTGATCAGATTGGGTTTAGCTATAGAGGTCTGTTTATACCACCATAGACCTGCTTTATTCTGGTCTGATTCTGGCTTAGTTTTACCGCAGTTTCAACTGGTTTAGAATCTCATATGCTCAGCCTTGTTTACCTAAGGTCCAGAGTACACATTTATCCAATACTTTGCGAAGATGGTCACTGAAGAATCTCTGCAAGTTTGGATGGCTGTGATTTACAGGTGGATTAACCAATTAGGGACAAACAACTAAAACGAAGAAAGAAAAAAAGGCAATAGCTTTATAAGAATCTGGTGAAAATAAAATAGTCTTAAAGCTGTATAGAGCTGACATCAATTGTGCTAGCAGGGAGATTGAGTAGGCTCTATGGAATAATTTGTATATATATTTTTATCCAGAACACTTAAAGGAGCGACTGGAGAAATATATCCAGCAGTGGAACGGTTTGATCAAACTTCACAGAAACGAAAAACGAGAGGGTCTGATCCAGGCCAGGAGCATAGGAGCTAAAGTGGCCACAAAAGGACAGGTAATTCCATCAAATCCATATACTGCTATGAGTAAAATTAAGGGTTTAAACCTGCCTAGTTGAGTTACTGAAAGGGAAACGTGGTCTATCCTTGAAGCTGACTGTACAGGTGTTAATGGTTTGTGTTTTGTAGGTGCTGATTTACCTGGACGCTCACTGTGAGGTGGGAGTGAACTGGTATCCTCCATTGGTGGCTCCCATTTCAAAGGACAGGTAACACATCTTTGCTCAGAGTTCTCAGATTTATTCTTTTGCATTTTGTCTTGGGACAAAACAGTGCAGTATTATTCATCTATTGTTACTGTAATTTGTGTTATAATGCATTTAACTTTACAGGAAGGATATCGTGAACATTTTTAATAACATTGTAGTATAGTTTCTTGAATGTGTTGCTCGAACCCAGGAATGCGATTGCCTAAGGCTGCTTAAAATAAATTACACTCAATGATTTTCTTTTGAAGACAAATATTTAGTTTATCAATCATTTCATGCGAGAAATGTAACCTATATATATTGTCAGCTCCAGAGAAAATCTGCATAAACTGCTCAAATATCCAAGCAGTTCTAATCTTCATTGTCCGCTCTGTTGCAGACATTTATTCAACAACAAATTACAGCTGCATTTAAAAAAAAAAAAACAAGTTTGGCTTCTTTGCTAATGAATGATTAACATTTGTAATTAGCGTACAGGTCAAATATAATGGATTCTTCCAACATCTGAAACATGACTGGTATCCTTTTTGCATGTGTAAAAATTCAAAGTAGAAAGACTAAACATTTTCTGTAGAAACAATATGGGTCCTGTAAAAACTATGTCACAAACCTATGACATAAGTTGGCATAATAAAATCTTTTATTAAGATACCCAGTACCACTTTTTTACTCTTTATGGGCTATATAAACATAGGATAGGATACAGTTTGCTTTAAGCCTTAGTATCAGATAAAAGATTTCTCTTCTACCAAGATAAATCCCTTATTGAGCAGTGCCATCATTATGTCCAATTCCTGAATGGCTTAGCAAACAACAAATCAAATCAACTGGTTCAACATTCTTGGACATGGAATACAATAAATTCAAAGCATTTAAAAAGGCCTTTCATTATAGGCAGTACTTTTGCCAGAGGGTTTGTCAACATAATCAATGTAGTTTCTGTCTGGAGCAACCTGCAGACCACATATTGTGCTTCTCTATAGGACAGTTTGTACAGTTCCCCTCATAGATTACATAGACGGTAACGACTACACCACAGAGCCTCAGCAGGGGGGCGACGAGGACGGTCTGGCCAGAGGTGCTTGGGACTGGAGTCTGCTCTGGAAGAGGGTCCCATTGAGCGAGAGAGAAAAGGCCAAAAGAAAACATACAACCGAACCTTACCGGTAAAAAAAACACTGCATTTACCATTCACTAATCACTCTACCATTCTTTTTTTCTGTTCCCCATCTTGTCACCCCCACACCACTCTCTCTGTAAACTGTATGGTCCGTTGGATTGCTGTTTTTTTGCCTGCTTGCCCATCCCTCCTCCACCACCATCAACGCCTCCATCACCAAATTTTCTTGCATGGTTTTGCTCCACCCATCCATGCGCCAATCCTAACTGAATCTGAGTCAGAACGACCTGTACAGTGCCCCTGATTGACTCCATTCACGGGCAGCAGTTCACGATTGATGCACAAGGCGGAGGCGACGAGGATGGATTTGCCAGAGGAGCCTGGGACTGGAGTATGCTCTGGAAGAGGGTTCCACTCAACGAAAGAGAAAAAAAACACAGAAAGGCTAGGACAGAGCCATATAGGTATTCATGGTCCTGTTTGGATATTTGATTTTTAATATAAAAAAAAAGGTGAGAATGACTAACTGAAACTGTTGGCTAATGCTAGCTCCCTTGTGACTGTAGTTATTTGAGATAGACATTTAACAGTAAAAATCCACTCACCTGTTTAGTTTTGACTAAGTCAGTTCTATCTGGCCAGAATGTGATGAAATAAAGCTCAAATTAAAATCCAACAAACCCTTAGACAGAACATACCTGCAGTTAGCATTACACCCCCAGGGAATGTTGATGAGATCAGCTGCAAAGTATCAATATACCACTCAGAACTTTTAACTAAGAAATGTATTAGTAAGTATATACATTTCTTGAACTAAAAGTGCACTTGGAAACTTTGGTGGAGGGTTCTCGTCTCTATGGCAGGTGGTGGACCCTCAACCAGAAAATTATGTAGTTCCATCTTCATAGTTCAACTCATTCAGTTCAACTATAAACTACTACAACTATAAACTACTACAATAAAACCCAACACTTTTTTTAGGCAATTAAACATTCTCTTGAGGTAGGAATTTTGAGCAATAAGTACATCTATTGATGCTGTATTGTATTTTTGGTAGTTTGAAACTTCTGGTGTAAATTGATTTCCAGTCTATGACACTACACGCACCTTCTGTTTTATTCATTGACCCTATTGCCATCACCCTTTTCATTAAAACCTCACCTTTTTTGCTCTTATTTATTTCTACATTCTCTTATTATGTATTCAAATGTATGTCTGGACAGAATGGGATGGGCAAAAATGTATGCATTACACTTACGTGAGCTCTTACTTGCATGTGCTAAATGGGCTTCTGCATGGATATTTTGAATGTAATTTTTTTGATAAATCCCAGGCTGGGTACTAACATGTCCTTTATATTATTGGGGGCAAAGTATACATTTAAAAATATCCATTTTGACAGCTTGCATACCTTGTGGGTCATAAGAAAGTTCTAATGTTAACTTGGCTTTCATAGCACAAGTTAATGACAAAAAGGTTCACTGTGTAACTTTTTTTTCTTAACCATCTTTGAGCATCCCGGACAGGGCTATATCGACAAATGCAGTAATATGATTTTTCTGGTGTCCTGTAATCTTGAAAACTATCGTTTCATGACATCACAAGGTCAAACGGAGCATTTTGGAGATATAGACAAGCTAATAATAAAGGGTTACTCGAACAACGCCAAGTATGTTTTTAATGAGGTATCAACATTTTAACCTGGCTTAAAGCCCACAGGATTTAAAATGCTTTGCCCTGTGATGTCCATGTCCTCATGGGTATACAGAAGTTTAATGTTTGGCAAATGAATATCTCCATGGAGACAAGAAGGGAGTGAACCCTTTTAAAGAAAATGAATACAGTTAATTAATTGTACTAGAAGTAACAAATAGTTATTGCTAATGCATCATAACAATATAGTACTCCTCAGCCCTATCTGTAAAAAGAAGACATTGAACATAGTTACTGAGAGGTTGTTTAATTAATTAATTATTATTATTATTATTTTTTTTATCGTTCCAGGTCTCCAGCGATGGCTGGAGGTCTGTTTGCCATTGAGAGAGATTTCTTCTTTGAGCTGGGTTTATATGATCCTGGATTACAGATCTGGGGAGGGGAGAACTTTGAAATATCCTACAAGGTAAACTGGAAACACAAATCTATAGCAGTTTGTTATGTAGTTCTTTATTTCAGTCAGCTGAAATAAAGTTTTTTGAGTATTCTGTTCTGTGTGTGTGTCTGTGTATATCCACTATCCTGATTTCAATATCCTTGATAAGGTGGTACTGTTGAGGTTATGAGAAATCGGGATACTCTTACTGGTATATTCCAACAGTGTGGCATGTAGACACTGTATCGTGATTTCTCACTACCAGTGCCTTGAGCATGTGCAAACTGAAGTAAGAAATAGGAGTACTCCTACCAGGACCTTTTAAAGTTGTATTATTTTATATCTACTTTTTAATACAACCACCTTTTAAAACCAGGTTAACTTATGCTTATGTTTGGGTTGCTCTTTAACTAAACTGATGCCGTGGGACTCTTTATGTTACTTAAGCCTTTTACTGAAAGTGTGACAGCGTTTCACAGTCCTTTGTTTTTATTTAGTGTATATCTTCTGCCTTTAATTAACAAAGTTACATATTTAGCTCATTGCCAAATCTCTGACATGGATGCTACAGTTACCGCTCTGTATTGCTCATTGCTCATTTATACAGGAATATGAGTATCCTGTTTTCTCTAAATGTGTGTAAACAACAAGATTATAGCTCATCACAGGGATACTTGAGAACTTTTAAACACACTCTGTGACAATTCCAGTGGCTTAACACACATAGCGCACGAGTAGTAGCTTTGACCCTACAGTGTAGAATCAGCTGTTTTGACTCTTGAACAGACTAGCTTTATGTAAAACACAGAAACATATCATTTTAGACATTTACGGACAGTGAACAGGCTTTACAGATTCAGAGGTGAGCCATTTCTGTTGGTGGCTGTGGTATTTTTATCCATGATGAGTTGTTTAATGCTTACATATCTCAAGACTGAATCTAGACACAATTTAAACACAATTTATATTGTTTGTACATTTTGTGCATTTCTTTTTTCTCCTTTTTAAGTTTGTGATTTGCTATATTATTTTTGTTTTCTTCTGTATTATATTAGATTTGGCAGTGCGGGGGCAAGCTGCTGTTCGTGCCCTGTTCCAGAGTGGGGCACATCTACAGACTGCAGGGGTGGCAGGGCAACCCTCCTCCAGCTCATGTGGGATCTTCACCAACGCTCAAGGTTAGACTCACACCAGCCAATAAATCAGAGATACATTAGAGATTACTGTAAGAAGAAACAATGCAATTAAGGTTGCATTTTAAAAAAATTACATATAGCATGTTCATTTTCATTCATCCAGTTTAATAGATAGAGGCAATAGCATGTGACCAGTATTCTTTATTATTATGTTATTTCTTTATATTTTATATTATTATGAAATCATTTAAGAATGTTTAAAGCTTTGTAGCTTCTCAATTAAAGGGTTAGGATTAGGAGTTTGGTTATTAATTAAGT